>CABHPR010115169.1:0-25291 GCA_902168415.1 Peromyscus melanophrys | reverse complement strand
GAACTTAGGTGAGAATCTATCATTTATTTTAATTCGGAAGCAGTAAATGTCACCGTGTTGAGAAAAAGGCGACAAACAACTTCTTTTAATCTTCGTCTATCTCGGGTGCCTGTAAAGGATATCCATGTGTGAAAGAAACAGCGCTGTCCAAATTCTAGCTTGAAGACATTAAAGGTGCTTTGGTTTAGTTTTAATTTTAATTTCGGGGAACAGCAATGTCGAACATAAAAACATCATCTCTAATAGTGTCCACTGTTGGTAATGTACAACAATGAAAATCAAGCCAGGCGGTGGTGGCACATGCTTTTAATCCTAGCATGAGGGAGGCAGAGGCAGGCGGATCTCTGTGAGTTCGAAGCCAGCCTGGGGTAGAGAGTGAGTTCCAGGAAAGGCTCCAAAGCTACACAGAGAAACCCTGTCTCAAAAAACAAACAAACAAACAAACAAACAAACAAACAAAAAAACCCACAAAAAACAAAAACAAAAACAATGAAAATCAAACCTTTGTCAGAAGACAAACATGAGATGGGAGATGGAGAAACACCCAGCACCTCCTTGGATTTATTCAACACTGCTGTCACTCCATCCTTGGGCAGGGGTCAGGGATGCAGCAGCGAACAAAACAAATCCCAACCCTGTCCTATGGAAAGTCTATTGCATACAATATGGTACACACACACACACACAAATAATAGTAATAATAAATGAAAAAGAAACACAATGAAATAAACTTAAATTAAAGGAAGGAAAGAAAGATGGTACTTGAGTGAGGCCATAACGCTCTGATTGTAAAGGAGAAGAGAACTCCAGGCAGAGGGACAAGTGCAAGGACCCTAGCATGGCTTTAGGACAGCTCAAAGTCTGATATCTATGTGGTGTGGGCTGATTTTATGTCTACTTCACACAAGCTAGAATTATCTGAGAAATGCCTCAACTGAAAAAATGCCTCCATCAGATTGGCCTGTGGGCATTTTCTTGATTAATGACTGATGCCCAGCCTGTGACCACTGCCTGTGCTGCAAGTAGATTGAAGAAAGGCAAGGACAGAGTAAGACAGACACTAGACACCCCAGAAACACTCACCTGTTAGATATTGCCTTTTAACATTAAACTCCCTCTTCCCACCCCACCCTCAATTTTTCTACCTTTTAAAATCCTTATTTTACATTATTTGCTTATTCTCCATGTATTTGAGGTTATCTTATATTTACGTTTGAAAATAATACAATTGCATTTTTAAACAAATGTTGGGGGTGCTGGGAAATGGATCAGCAGGTAAGACCATTTGCTATGGAAACATGAGGACTTGGGTTCAATTTCCCAGCACCAACATAGAAAACCAGTTACATGTGTCTGTAACCCTAAAGCTTGATGCAAAGCGCAAGTGGGGCTGTAGGGGATTCTTGAGGAGAGGGGGGATGGGAGGGGCAAGAGGTTTCAGTGACAGGCACAAGGAGATGGTTTATCCAACACTGCCCAGACATTGAAAACGGTATCTGTTGTCCTCATCACCATCATTAACTCTTGTGGAATATTCCTTTACACTGTGTGAACATATGTCACTGTGACTGGTTTAATAAAAAAGCTAAACAGCCAGTAGATAGGCAGGATTTTCAGGGCAGAGAGAATGCTAGGGAGAAGAAGGGCAGAGTCTCAGGAGCTGCCAGCCAGACATGGAAGAAGCAGCATGAAAAGGGTTAATGGGTTAATTTAAGTTATAACAGCTAGCTAAAAACAAGTCTAAGCTATTGGCCGAGCTTTTATAATTAATATGAAGTCTCCATATGGTTATTTGAGAATTGGCTGGCAGGATAGAATAGTCTGCCTATAAAGTCTAGTCTGTCATAAGACTATGTAGAAAGGTGAAAACACCTCACTGACAAACTGGCTGATGAAGAAATGGCATGTCTATGTGTAAATCAGCTCTTTATGAGCTTGATTTGCTTACATCAGCACCTCTGTCTCCCCTCTGTTGCCCCCAGATTGTTCCATCTGCCTCCACTGCTGCCAGCTTTAACAGCATGACCCATCCCTACCCCTCTGCACTGGCTCTAGGCACAGTCCAGCTGCCTGCCTTGCCTGCTGAGGTCCATGTGACTGTTCTAAGTTGTTTACAGCATGGAATATGTTTTAGTTAGGGTTTCTATTGCTGTGAAGAGACACCATGACCACAACAACTCTTAGAGAGAAAAACATTTCATGGAAACTGGCTTACAGTTCAGAGGTTTAGTCTATTATCATCATGGTGGGACATGGTGGTGAACAGGCAGACATGGTGCTGGAGCCGAGAGTCCTACATCTTGATCGGCAGGTGACAGGAAGTGAACTGAGACACTGGGCATTGCTTGAGCATATATGAGATCTCAAAGCCCAACCCTAAAGTGACACACATCTTCCCACAAGACCATAACTCCTCCCACAAAACTACACCTCCTCATAGTGCCACTCCCTATGAGCTTATGGGGACCAATTACCTTCAAACTACCACAGTGCACCTTTACTTGAGGAAAGTCTTTTAAGTTATTTTTGTGCCATGATTTTGACTTATTTAGTCTTCTCTCATCTAACTGAAGACCCTAAATATTTAGGTGCAAAGATCTGATTTGTTGTTACACTTCTGGCCTGCTATCTCAGGGATGTGAGGGGCCAGTCTCATTTACCATCTCAAGCAGGGGAAACTGAGGTAGTGGGTATTTATGCTTTATGCAGTTATGTGGTATGGATTTTAGGTGTATCTCTTGCTCTAACTTGTTAAGTTGGAGTTTAGATGGATAACCGACTCTCCTGGAAAAGTACAAGGAAGTTAAACTTGGCTTAGCCACTTCTCTCATAGCTCCCTCCTCCTAACTCCTGGGGTCTTGGATTTCCTTCCATTGGACCACTTGACATCATTTTATCACATAAGCATCTGATGTTTTTATATGATATATAGAGATAAAACATTCACTCTGTTATATAGAGACTTATTTTTAAATGATTTTTTTCTATAATTTTAAATTGTGTGTGTGTGTATGTGTGTGTGTGTGCTCGCGCGTGCTCCACTCACCTCTACCTCTCAAGTGCTGTGACTATAGGCATGCATCACCACTGCCCAGTGAAGAACTATTTAGTAGAATTAAAAAACATAAGGAAGAATGTGATTATGCAATTGTTGGAAAATGGGTGTAAATAAGATCATGTTAAGTGAAATTAACCAGATTCAGAAACACTATTATCACATTTTCTGTCATGTAGATTCTAGATTAATTCTCTCTGTCCACCACAGAGGTTCCATGAATTGAGCTCTTTCCACCACAGGGGTTCCAGGAATTGAACTCAGGTTGTCAGGATTGGTGGCAAGTACTTTTACCAAAGCCCTGCTTTGTGTTTTTTTTTAAGACAGGTTCTTGCTTCATGGCCTGGATGTCATGGAATCATTACAAGAACCAAGTTGGCCTCCAACATGAAACAATCCTCCTGCCTCCAAAGTGCTGAGATTACAGGTGTGTACCACCACCCTCAGCTATGGCAACACATTTGTAAAATACATCTTTAAAGAGATTTTACATTAATGCCATGTTTTTTTATAATATACCAATTGTAGTAAATACAAATAAAGCAATAAAGTCAATTTCAGTAAATACAAATAAAGTACTAAACACTGAAAGGCATATTACTAAATAACAAAGGATTCTACTTAATGGTTACAAAGCTCTGCAACATTCTCAAAAAGTGAGGGAAAATACCTTGATGCTGTGATAACACCATTTCTTGTAATATCTCAGGAAACAACATAATCAATATAAGTATTGGTCAAGGAGAAGTTACAAGCTCCTGCCTCTGAGCCTTTCCTACAGTCATGGATTGTATGTGTTGAATCCACGAGCCAAAATAACCCTGTTCTTCCTGAAAGGCTTCTGTCTGGTATTTTGTGGCGGTTCCCAGAAAAAGAATAAATACAAGAACACAGATAGAAGTCCGCCTTCATGGAGAGCCAGCTTTCATCAGATACCAAATCTGCTGGTACTTTGATCTTGACTTCTCAGACTGTAAAACTGATTTTGTAAGTTATAAACTACTCAATCTCAGGTACTTTGGTATAGTAATCAAAAAAGAAAAAGATAGTGCTTCAAATAATATAAAATATCTTGGGGGTAACTAATCATGAAAGTGAAAGAACTATATGACAAAAAAGAAAAACCCTGAGGACATTGAAGAAAGAAATTGAAGAAGATATCAAAAGATGGAAAGAACTTCCATGCTCGTGAATCAATAGATTAATATAATGAAAATGGCCACCCTACCCAAAGCAATCAACAGTTTCAATGCAATCTCCATCAAAATTCCAATACAATTCTTCACAGAAGTTGAAAGGAAAATTTTCAGCTTCATATGGAAACACAAAAAACCTAGGATAGCTAAAACAATCCTGAATAATAAAAGAACTGCTGGAGTTATCGCCATCCCCAATCTCAAACTGTACTACAGAGCTATAGTGATTTAAAAAAAAAAGAGCGTAGTATCAGCATAAAAGTAGACATATTGATCATTGTAATGGAATTAAAGAACCAGAAATAAATCCACACACTTATGGACACTTGTTCTGTTTTGTTTTTATAAACAAGTCAGAAATATACAGTGGAAAAAGAGAGAGCATCTTCAACAAATGCTGCTGGCCAAAATGGATGGCTTCATGCAGAAGAATACAAAAAGATACATATTTATCACCCTACAGAAAACTCCAGATGGATCAAGGGCCTTACCATAATCTCCAGATACTGAATCTGAAAGAGGAGAAAGTGAGCAACAGTCTTGAACTCATTCGTACAGGAAAAGACTTCCTGAACAGGATACCAATAGCACAGGCACTAAGACCAACAAACAATAAATGGGATCTCATGAAACTGAAAAGCTAAAAGCAAAGGATACCATTATTCAGACAAAGTGGCAGACTAGAGAATGGGAAAAGATCTTCATCAATTACACATCTAATAGAGAGTTAATATCTAAAATATATATATAAAGAACTAAAAATTCTAGACGTCAAGAAACAACCCAATTTTAAAAGTGGGATACTGACTTAAACACAGAGTTTCTCAAAGATGAAACACAAATGGCTGAGAAACACTTAAAAAATGTTCAACACCTTTTTTTTCTGAGACAGGGGTTCTCTGTGTAGACCTGGCTGTCCTGGCACACAATTTGTAGAGACCAGGCTGGCCTGGAACTCACAGAGATCCACTTGCCTCTGCCTCCCAAGTGCTGGGATCAAAGGAATACACCACCACCTCCTGGCAAAATGTTCAACATCTTTAATCATCAGGGAAATGCAAACCCAAACTACTTATTTTGTCTTACACCTGTCAGAATGGCTAAGACCAATAAAACAAGTGGCAGCTCATGCCGATGGGGATGTGGAGTAAGGGGAACACTCATCCACTGCTGGTGGGAGTGCAAACTTGTACAGCCACTGTGGAAATCAGTGTGGCAGTTCCCAGTCCCTGTTCTTCAAGAAGCTGGAATCAATATTCCTCAAGACCCAGCGACAACACTCTTGGGCATGTGCCTAAAGGACACTTCATCCCACACAGAGACACTTGCTCAACCATGTTTATTGCTGCTCTATTCATAATAGCCAGAAATTGAAAACCTATTATCCTAGATGTCCATCAACAGATGAATGGATAATGAAAATGTGATACATTTACAAGATGGAATATTACTTAGATGTTTAAAAAATCATGAAATTCACAGGTGAATAGATGGAGCTAGAAAAACAATCATCACGGATGAGGCAACCCAGACCCCAAAAGACAAGTATGGTATGAATTTTCATATATGTGGATGTTAGCTGTTAAACCTTCCATTGGCATGATGCAACGTATAATAACCATTGCACAGAACAGAGTAAGGGACTAGGGGGAGGGAGGGAGGATCCCCTAAGGAAGGGAAAATAGAATATATAGTTATGGAGGGACAGAGGCAGGACTTGAATGGGAGGGCTACATGCAATAACATAGGGAGGAGGTGGGTTAGGGAGGGAATAAAGGGAGGGACAGCTAACACTAAGGGCCACTTGAGGGGTCTTAGGGAAAACTACTACAGTAGAAGCTTCTTAAAATATATACATATATGGAAGACATCTAAATGGAATCACCAAAGAACAGGAGAGACAAAACCCCAACTGCACATCTCTTTCCACCAAGTAAAACCTCCATTGCTAGGAATAGGTTGTATCTAATGGAGTTGTTGGCCAAAGAGGCTCCGTGGAAACCCCCAAACAACTGGGGCTGTTGCCAGGCCTATTGGTTGATCTCCACAAACTGATGGTAAGGCCCTATTGCTGAAGGCAACATGTACATATTTCATTGAACATAGAGAAGCTGAGCTGGTACCTTCCTAAAGCCTTCACCCCCACTGACTAGCATTTATGGTATTGGAAGGTACTCTGCACACTACTAGAGGAGAAAGGCAGTCACCAGTCCAGCTACAAACAATCCCAACTACAATGGTGAGTGCCTGCAAGATATGCTGGTGCAATTGTGGTACAAATGTTGTGGGAGTAACCAACTACTATCTGATCTGATCTAAGGTCCACTCCATGAGATGGGACCCATGCCTGACAGCTCAGGTGGTCAAGACTGTGGGACTAGATAGGCCATGGGCCTAGGGGAAAGCCAGTACTAGTGTTCTGCTAAAGGAGTGTAACAACCAAATGGTTCATAATGACATTCTGCTATACCCATAGATCAGGGTCTTGCTCAATAGCATGAGAGGAGCTTTCTTCTGTAGTGAATGGGAACAAATACAAAGACCCACAACTGTACAATGTGCAGAAAGTGAGAGATCTTGGGACACACCATTTTAAATGGGATATCTTCATTGAACTCCTCCCCTTGGGACTCAGGGAATTATGCAGGAGTAGGCAGAAAGATTGTATGAGTCACAGGGGACAGACAGGACCAAGGAAATGGTGTTTTTCAGACACTACCAGACTGATGTGCATATGAACTCACAGAGACTATGGCAGCATGCACATGGCCTGTATAGGTCCAAGCCAGATGAGCTCCCAGAACTGAGGGGGAAAAGTGGACATAAACTCCCATCCCTACCTAAGAAGCTATCTCCAATTCACAACTGCCCACAAAGGAAAAATTAGTTTTCCCCAATGGAATCTCAGGGTATACAAATCACATTTAAAGGCAGACCCCATGCTCAGCAGTATATGGCCAACACAAAACTCACTCAGTGGTATTTTTGGAGATTTTTTTTTTGTTTCATATTGTTTTGCTTGGGCTTTAAAAAACAAAACAAACAACAAAACCTTTACTGGTCCAAATTCTATGTCACTCTCCTGAAATTTTCAGGTTCTTACAGTCTTTCCTCTTTTTCATCTTTGATATTCTGCTTCTAGGGTTGGTTTGTTTTAAAGATTTATACTAACTCGTGTGTGTGTGTGTGTGTGTGTGTGTGTGTGCCTATGGAATTTAGAAGAGGGTCTCAGATCCCCTGGAGCTGGAGTTACAGGCAGTTGTGAGGCAGGTCCTCCAAAAGAGCACTGTGTGCTCTTAACCACTGAGCCATCTTGCCAACCTCTGCTTCTAGATTTATGAAGGCAAACGTGAGCATATGCAATATATACTGTTCTATTTCTGCTTTTTTCAATCACTGGTATATTATAAAGCTCTCTCTGCATTAACATGGAGATCTTCTGTTGTGGGATATTTATGTACACTGTGAAAATGTGTCTTTGCCAAGGTGCCCACTGATTGGTTTAATAAAGAGCTGAATGGCCAATAGTTAGGTGGGAGAGAATAGGTGGGACTTCTGGGGACAGAGAGGAACCCAGGATGAATCTAGGCATATGAAGGAGATGCCAGCAGGATGTGGAACAAGTCGGACATACGGGTCAGAGGAGAGGTAACTGAGCGATGGAATGTAATAGAAACAGTTTAAGTTATAAAAGCTAGTTAGAAAAAAGACTAAGCTAAGACCAAGCTTTCATAATTAATAATACATCTCAGTGTCATTATTTGCGGGCTGGCGGTCCTGATGAGAAAGTTACTACAATCTTCCTTGCTCAGTTTTATAACTGCACACCATATATTATTATTTCTTGAACCAGATGCCTTTCACTGAACATTACAATTGAGCCTATTATTTTGCTCTTAAAAACACAGCAACATTTTTAAAAAGCCAATTTTAAAGTGCTGGGGAGATGGCTCAGTGGGTAAGGCCACTTACTGTAAAAGCAAGAGGACCCGAGTTCAAGTCCTCAGCACCCATGGAGAAGCCATGGCTTCTTGTGCCTACAACCCCAGCCTTGGGGGACAAAGATAGATGGATCTTGGAAGCTTGTTGGCCAGCTAGACCAGCCAAATCAGTGAGCTTCAGATTCAGTGAAAGACTCTATCTTAAAAAAAAAAAAAAAAAAGGTGGGGGAGAGCTGGAGAGATGGCTCAGCGGTTGAGAGCACTGTCTGCTCTTCTAGAGGACCTGGTCCCAGCACCCACATGGCAGCTCACACCTGTCTGTAACTCCAGTTCCTGGGCTTCGGACACCCTCACACAGACCTACATGCAGGCAAAACACCAATGCACATAAAATAAAAATAAATTATAAAAAATTTAAGGTGAACAGTGATAGAGGAAGACACTCAACATCCTCCACTGGCTTCTACGTGAGGTCACATACTGGTCCACCAGTAAGTGCATATACCACTCATACACAGAAGCCAACTTTTGGAATCGTTTGAGTTAAGCTATTAACAAGTTGACTGGCACCATGAGCACTATGAGATTTTACCCGTGACTGGGTATTAGCAAGTTAGTGGGAAAGCAGCAGATTTTCTTATTCTCGATTTCCTTGTAGACTGTGGAAGGGTATCCTTTGTAGATTCAAATACAATGGGAGGCCTTAGTATTTTTCAGCATCAGTGAAGCCAGTCCTTCCTCTAGGCACCAAGGAGGCAGCAGTGAGCGGGCTGGAGGTTTCTGCTCCCATGGACTGGAATTGGGTCTCCATTGATGGTCAACAATGTTTTCTCTGCACAGGCAAAGCAGACAATCCATTCCTACTTCTGCAATGCCTGTCATTACAGCGTATACTTACATCTCTGGCACTATCTATTCAACAACTATTTATTGAGTAGTTTCTGTTCCCTGACACTGGCAAGTGCTGGGCATTCTGATGTAAATTAGCTCTCGGGCACTTTCAAGACTTGTGGGAACATAGCCTCATAGACAATTTTCAGATCAGCATATGAAGTGCAATGGTGGGAGAGGGCCAGTAAGCCCATGAGGTGCACGTATAATACACAGAAGTGACTGGTTGACTCCTTCTAGGACGATATCCTGGTTTGGGTTTGAAAGGTTAAGAAATGTTTCACAGGCAAACCAAAGGGAGAGAAAATGGTATCTAAGAGGCCCCGGAGGCCAGACAGAGCCAGGCACAGTCCGGGAGCTATATGCTGTTTGGTAGTGAAAGAACACAATGTACAAGGTACACGGTAGGCAGGAAATTGCCGGAATTTCCAGCCAATGATGTCTGTTTTCTTTGTGAGATAAGATAGTGTTTTTCAGAATGCAGGAGATACAGGCTAGGTAGGAAATTTGAGGCTTAGATGAGCTGCTGAAATGTTTTTAAGGTGAGGAATGGGGAAAATCTGAGAAAGGCCCATTCACAGGAGACTGGTTGAACAGATTACAGTCCCCTACATAAAAGACCAAAAGGTATGGAAAATTCTAAAGACAGAAATTATTGCTGGGTATAGTGGCACACATCTTTTTTTTATGACTTATTAATTTTTTGTGCATTGGTGTTTTGCCTGCATATATGTTTGTGTGAGGATTTCACATCCCTTGGAACTGGAGTTAGACAGTTATGAACAGCCATTTGGGTGCTAAGAATTGAACCAGGGTCCTCTGAAAGAGCCACTAGTCCTCTAAACCACTGAGCCATCTTTCCAGCCCCATGGCACATGCCTTTAATCCCAGCACTCAGAAGGCAGAGACAGGAGGGTATCTGTGAGTTTGAGGCCGTTGGTCTGGATAGTGAATTTCAGGACAGTTAGAGCTACATAGAGAAACCCTGTCTCAAGAAAACAAACAAACAAACAAACAAAAAGAAATTGTTGTAGAAGCAGGTGGATCTCTAAGTACAAGGCCAGCCTGGTCTACAGAGTGAGTTCCAGGACAGCCAGGGCTACACAGAGAAGCTCTGTTTCAAAAAAACAAAAACAAAAACAAAAACAAAATAAACAAATAAAAAACCAAAAAAAAATTATTTAGTAGAAACAAGTAAGAAGCAGGATTGTATATGCTAAGCTACATTTTACATAAAAACCACAAGAGGAAAATCACTATTTCCTTATATGTGTATGGCCTCTCTGGCATAGGAAAGTGACTGCTTGGTGCCCATGGTGGAGAAGTTCTGGGACTGAGGAACGAGGGCTTGGGAGACTATACTGTGTAGACTTTTGAATCAGCACAGACCCCTAACTACCACCCTAACATACCTATAATCCCAGCTAAACTATTGCAAAGGAATTCTCTAAAATCTTTGGATTAAAATACTTAAAAGAATAATATGGGGATAGTGGGAAGTAACATATTTAAAAGAATAATGACTAGGGGCATTGGGAGTAAAATAATCAAAATTTTACCTCCTGGTTGTGTTCCTTTGAAATCATATGCTTAAGCCTAAACTGGAAAGAGATTAAGGGAAATATTTATTTTCATCAGTGGCTCCTGTCCGGGTAAGGTGAATTGGTTAAACCATGGGAACTAGAATAGAAAAATATCTTTAGAGGAAACTAAGGACACACACACTCATGTGCACACCCACAACCAGGCCTGCTAGTTGGTCTGTGATAACAAGTCCTAGCCACTCCCTCTTCCATAGTAGCCACATTGCTTTGGTTACAGAGAAGCAACACCTCATAAAGAATTCTAATCACTTTATTGCACCTGGTGAACAAAAGCCTATGGGTGTAAGGTGCGTTTATGTCCTCCCTGAAGGATCTAGGAAATTCAAACACACTAATTATTATATTACAAATTAACAAATAAGCAAACTGGCTTTTGTTGTGGATTGTTGAATTAAACCCATCATCTTATAGTCATGCCTCTTTTTCTCCAAAAACAATATTCTGGGTGTTGTTCAGAAACGAACCTGTGAAGTGTTGCGATAGGCCAGCTAGTGTCAAGCCAGGGAAGACTAAATCATTGTCTCTATTGTCCTGGACCACAAACGACAGCTATAAAGAGAAAACTAGAATCAACCGGGAGGCTGAGAGATGGCTCAGTCAGTAAAATGTTTGCCTCGCAAGCAGGACTTGAGCTGGAGCTGCAGAATTCAAGTTTTAAAAAGCTGGCGATTGCGCTGGGGGGGGGGGGGGGGGACTGAGACAGGCAGAATCCTGGGGCTTGCTGGTAAACCAGCCTAGCTACTTAGGGGGATTCAGGCCAGTGTAAGACCCTGTCTGAGAGAGAGAGAGAGAGAGAGAGAGAGAGAGAGAGAGAGAAAGAAAGGAGCCAGTACTTGAGAAACAACACCTGAAGTCAGCCTCTGCTCACACCTGTACACATCACACACACACACACACACACACACACACACACACACGAGAATAGGATGTGATTCATTATAGAGACATCAATGGAATTTTGTGATAATCCAGAGAAGGCAGGGAGTAACTCTCGTATTAGAATGCTTCATGGAGAAGAAAGTACGTAAACCAGTGTAAACCATATCTTAAATGAGGAGCTTAAGCCGCGAGTGGGTAAGTAAGACATTCCACCCCGAGGTGTAGCTTTGTGGTAGAAAGCTTGCCTTGCGTGCATGCAGCCCTGGGTTTGACCTTCAGCACAAAAAGAACGAAAGAATAAAAGACAAAGAGGACTCTGTGTCCAAAGGCAGTGAAGCACAGAATGACGTGTTAGACAGCCTGGGCTGACACCTTGGGCAGGAGTTCTTTCATGAATTGACAAGACTCAGTCTCGGAAAGCAGGTTAGGACAGGTTATGAAGTATCTATGTGTCTGCCTAACAAGTTTGGACTTTGCCTTGTCTGCAAGACTGTCTTCTCAGCGGATACATGGAGCGCTCTACCTTTGCTATTCCCAAACACTTTCCAAGCAGTCTGTCCTTCTGCCGGCTCCCCCGGCCTTGTTAGCTAAGTTAGAAAAGACGCAAACTTGCTGTTATCCCCATTCTTCCTCAGGTGGGTTGGTGGGTTTTGAGGGTCTCATGCATCCCATGATGGTCTCGAACTAACTGTGCAGCTAAGGATGGCCTTGAATTTCTGATCTTCCTGCTTCCATCTGAGTGCAAAGATTGTAAGTGAGCACCACCATGCTCCACTCATACTGTACTGTGGTATGTATGGCCTCCTGCCCTACTTCCTCTTTTATTCTTTCCTGAATCTAGTAATCAAAAGCTGACATTCTGTCACATACTATTTTTCCTTAGACAAACCATTTAGCAGCATTTCCCTGTGGCAAGAACTGAAGTCAGAACGTCATATACTTATCTTATTCTGTCCCCAAACCACCTCTCCCCCAACCCCCGACCCCTGGAGATTATGTTCTATTCCAGATTCTTGTTAACAGTAGATAACTGAATGAAGAAACAGGACATGATTGCCCCAAGGTATTGTTGAGAAGGTGTATTGTAGATATGAGGGAGAGAACAGCCAGAGGCGTCTGGAAGGGTCTATACTGAACGTGGGCCAAGAGGAATGTGGAGGGGGAGGGAAAGAGAGGAGAGAGAAAAAAGGAGGGCTAAAAGAGAGGAGCCACAGACCAAGAGGCCAAAAGAGGAACAAGGAGCCACGAAAGTATGCAGGCAAAATGGCTAGGTTATATAGGAGAAAAGAGAAGCTGGGGGAAGGGAAGGGAAGCTCAGGGCTGGAGAGGAAGGGGGTAGGGTATGCTTTCCAGGAGGACTCTGTAACAGGTACAGGTGTTAAGTAGGGACTGAGAGAGCCTAGAGGCTAGCATAGACCTTGATGTGCTAATAGGTACCACAGGCATTGACTAACTGAAGAGCCATATGCCCCTTTTGCTAGAGATCAGAGAATGAACTATCTTCTTAAGTTCCTGAGGGAATGCTGGCTTTCGTCTAAACACCAGACTTTGGGGAAAGGAATTTCTTGGGACCTAACAGTAACTTACTTGGAACTGGACTTTGTAAAAAGTGCTTAGGCAACTCAGAGCATCCATGGGAAAGCAGATGGCTAGAAACAGGTAGGGGACAAAAGAAGAGGCAGAGCATAGTTCAGTGGCCCTATTTCAATGACAATTTACTATTTTTATTTCAGTGGCTTTGTTTTTGAGACAGTTTACCAACATAGCACAGTCTGGCCTTGAACTTGTGATGTGACCCAGGTTCATCTTGAGCTCCCCATCCTCCCTCCTCCTGCACAAGCATGGGCCTGTGGACTGACGGCCAGGAGCAGGAAGAATGGCTGCTTCCTTCCAGTCGGGAAGGGTGTTCAGGCAGTGACTTGATGAGCACTCACAGTATGCTAGCATCTCTTGACTGTGTGTGTGGATGAGACAAATGGACTTAGAGCAGGCTGACGGGTTACCCAGGTAACTTGAGTAGAGAGTGATAGGGCCGGAAGTGGAGTCCAAGCCAGGTTAGCTGCAAAGCCCATGCTGTTGTGCGATAGGCCATGTTGCTCTGGCTAAACCATTTCCGCTGTATTCCACAAGCCCACAGTAGGATGGCTCCCATCATTCTGTTTATAGTACTGTCTCCTGCCTGACCCTCTCGCCCTGTGCTCCCTCACTTCATTTTCTAGCCTGTTGCTAAGATAACATTTTTAAAAGTATGATCTATTTCATGTTAGTGTCTTGTTCAAAAATCAGTGACTTGGCCCCTTCAAGAGCCTTCCCTGACTAACTACTGATCACTCCCTCCATAATCAGTCAAATGATACTGTGGCTGGCCTCGAAGACACATTATCTACAGTGTACCATCTGATACGTATTAATGGTACCTAGCAGGTACATTTGTAAGTGACTTACCGAAGTCACAGAGCTGTCTTCTGCCGACTTTATAATTTGAATGAGATGGAAGCATCTATAATGAGGCAATGTTTCATTGCCAAGTCCCAGGACCCTTTAGAACAGCTATTCTCAACCTGTGGGGCATGACCCCCCAAACCATCAGAAAATACAGCTATTTACATTATAATTTATAATATAACAGTAGCAAAATTACAGTTATGAAGTAGCAATGACAATAATTTTATGGGTGAGGATCACCGAAACATGAAGAAGTGTATTAAAGGGTCACAGCATCAGGAGAGTTGAGAACCACTGCTTTAGAATATGTGAATTATCATCATCAACATTATATTTTCAGAGTGAAGCTCATTCGCTACCTCATTATTGGTTTGTCTGAAATCCCCAATTGCTTCCTACATTTCTTGGCTGCAGATCCCATACCTAACCAGAAGTAAATGTACTAAAAGACTACTAACAGTAATAATTACCTTATTTTTGAAATATGTGATTCCTTACCTCTACTACTATTACTGAACTTATTTATTTATTTATTTAAAGTTCTGGGGCTGGAACCCAGGGCCCTGTACAAGTTAGCTGAGCACCTGCCACTGAGTCCTCAGCTTCAGATCCTGTTAACTGAGGGAAAGCAGAGATAAAAGTGGAGAAAGTGATGCTGGGTATGTTCCCCGCTTTTGACTAGGGACAATAAAGGACACATGGGTGTAGATCGGTGACTGCCACTTCTCCCACGTGCTGGTGTCACAGGCTCCAGTGAAAGCTTTGAGGGCTTTCTCTTCAGTTCATGACACCAGAGCAGGCCACACCCATAACAGGGAGAGCACAGTTTGGTAAAAAGGACTTTCAGCAAATTAATTAACCCCAGAATTTATACAAGGGGATGCTTATGTACATTCTGGTCATTTCATAGTACCAAAGAGTTTGAAGAAGAAAAAGAAGGAGAAGGAGAAGGAGGAGGAGGAGGAAGAGGAGGAGGAGGAGAAGAAGAAAATAGAAGAAAGACTCTGGGCAGTGGTGGTGCACGCCTTTAATCCCAGCACTCGGGAGGCAGAGGCAGGGGGATCTCTGTGAGTTCCAGGCCAGCCTGGTCTACAGAGTGAGATCCAGGACAGGCACCAAAACTACACAGAGAAACCCTGTCTTGAAAAACCAAAAAACCAAAAAACCAAAACAGAACAAAGAAAGAAAGAAAGAAAGAAAGAAAGAAAGAAAGAAAGAAAGAAAGAAAGAAAGAAAGAAAGAGAGAGAGAAAGAAAGAAAGAAGAAAGAAAGAAAAAGAAGAAAGAGAAAGAAAGAAAGAAAGAAAGAAAGAAAGAAAGAAAGAAAGAAAGAAAGAAAGAAAGAGAGAGAGAAAAAGAAAAGAGAAATGGGGGCTGGAGAGATGACTCAGTGGTTAAGAGCACTGGCTGCTCTTCCAGAGGACCTGGGTTCAGTTCCCAGCACCCACATGGTGGCTCACAACCATCCGTAACAAGATCTGGTGTCCTCTTCTGGCTTACAGGCAAACATGCAGGCAGAACACTGTATACATAATAAATAAATAAATCTTTAAAAAAAAGAAAAGACAGACAGACATTCTCCTCAGGGACTTAGCCTTCTATCTGGGGAGACCATGTGCCAGTAGAGACAAAATCTCAAGTCTGCTGTGACACACAGTGAGAATGTGGAGGGACTAAGGCTTAGTTGGTGCTGGAGTATTTGTTTAGATGTGAGAGGCCCTGGGTTTGATGAGGAGTGCAGAATCACGCAGAGATTGCTTTATGAAAGATGAGAAAGTGGATCAGAGGTTGAGAGAGTAAGAGTTTATCAGATAGCTGAAGTGGAGTTCGGCATCCGAGGATGCAGGTGGGGAGGTGTACCAGCAACTGAGGTCACAGCATTCGAGGAGGCAGGTAGGGAGGTGTACCAGAGCCTTAGGAATGGAAGGCAGTTCAGACTCTGGAGCTCCGTATTCAGCATCTGTTCTCTTCCCATTCAGATGTCTTAGTCACAGAGTTAAGAAAACTGACCTCATTCCTAGCTTCTGGGTGGGCCCCAGTCACCACAATCCATTCTCTTGCCACAGCTGCTGCTCAAAAAGCATGTCCTCCAGGCCTAAGCAAATTAGCCATGGCTTTCTCAGGGGACAGACACACTCATTGCTATTGGACATGGAAGAAGCATGCAAACCTAAGATTGCTGTTTCTTATTTTGTTGGGATGAGAAAAGTCAACAAGAGGAAAAAGCAAAGAAATGGAGCCCGCCACTTGACCGTGCTTTGATGAAGCGGCTGCAGGTCTTGTTTGCATTGTTTAAACGGAGTGGTTCTCACTGGAACCATTGACTCTGAGGTATTGCTGGATTCGGCTGACAGGGGATGGAGAATGAGCTCTGCAAGGAGAACAGGGTCTGCTCTAGAGACACAGAGAGCTCTTAAGGCATTTGGTCACACTACGGAGTGACATTATCTGGTATGTTTTTTTGGTTGTGAGCTTAGCCTTTAAGGGCTGAGCCATCTCTCCAGCCCCTAATATGACTTTTAAAAGACTACTGTAGCTGCAGTGTGGATGGCTTGGAGAGAACAGAGCTGGACTGGTGAGGAATCCAAGTCATGTTTCCTCCTCTTTTACTATTTCATCCAAAAGTGTCACTTTTAGATCCTTTCCCCACCAATCTTAAAAAGGAATTATCTTTAAAAAATATTTAATTTGCTGGGCGGCGGCGGCGGCGGCGGCGGCGGCGGCGGCGGCACACGCCTTTAATCCCAGCACTCGAGAGGCAGAGGCAGGGGGATCTCTGTGAGTTCGAGGCCAGCCTGGTCTACAGAGCAAGTTCCAGGACAGGTTCCAAAGCTACACAGAGAAACCCTGTCTCGAAAAAAATTTTTTTTAATTCAGCCTGGTGGTGGTGCATGTCTTTAATCCCAACATTTGGGAGGCAGAGGCAGGTGGATCTCTGAGTTCAAGGTCAGCCTGGTCTACAGAGCTAGTTCCAGGACAATCAGGGCTACATAGAGAAACCCTGTCTTAAAAACTAGGGTTTTAAATTCAGCCAAGTGTGGGAGCACACACCTTAATCCTACCACTAGGAGGCAGAGGCAGGAGGAAATCAGAGTTCTAAGCCAGCCAGAGCTACATAGTGAGACCCTTTCTCAGAAACAATAACAAAACCTAACTCAAGGCTGGAGAGATGGCTCAGAGGTTAAGAGTACTTGTCGCTCTTGCAGAGGACCTGGGTTTGGTTCCCAGCAAGCACATGGTGGTTCATGACTCCAGTTCCAGGGGATCTCATGTCTTTTTCTGATCTCCAAAGGCACCAGACATACATGTTGTGTACACACACACCTTCAGGAAAAACACTCGTATGCATAAAATTAATCCTTACAAATTCAAAAATACTTGTGAGTGTATAGTATATGTTCACAGAAAGCCACAGAACTTTCTGTGAAAGGAGCTCAATGTAGGGAAATACTATTTGGGGATCAGTAACATCTTGGTCTCTGTTTTGCTTTAGGATTTCCTGCTCTTTTATGAACTTTTTTTTTTAATCTATCAATACAGTGCTTTCTTCATTTTAAAGATTTTGTTTGTTTTTTTTTTTTTGGTTTTTTTGAGACAAGGTTTCTCTGTGTAGCTTTGTGCCTTTCCTGGAACTCACTTGGTAGCCCAGACTGGCCTCAAACTCACAAAGATCCGCCTGCCTCTGCCTCCCGAGTGCTGGGATTAAAGGTGTTTGTTTGGTTTTGCTTTTGTTTGTTTTCTGCTAGAGACATAATAGCAGGGGCAGTAAAAGAAAAATGTTGAATCCTTCAGTACAAAAGCCCCTTTCCCTGGACATTGGCTGCTCTTCGGGGACATCCACCTGATCCTAACTGATGTCTTCAGAAGGGTCTTGGGTAACACACATTCGTCCTGATCTCTTTGAGCTCTAGGATAAATTACCAAGTCAACTCTGCTGATATGAGAAGCATTTTCATGGTGACACCTCCTTGCCACTTCCCTGGAAACTATTGTGAAAAGATTCAAAGGGTCGGCCTTTCTACCTAGGTTGTCATTACTGTTTTCCCTTGTGAGGCCTTGCACTCCATGCCCGGGGAGGGAGGTCAGGGGAGTGTCTGCTTAAAAGGAGTTTACCATGTGGAGTCAAGGGTGGGGAGTGCTTTGCAGGAGACCATGGTGATGAGACAGAGGCATATATGACCGCAGCTGCTTCATCTAAAGTGAGCTATGCATGTTTTGCTGGCCCTTGAAGCATATGAAAAGTATTTAAAAGTCTCGTCAGATATATCCAAAGACTGTCAGATGCCATTTCTGCCAGGATTCTTGTAACACGAATTCAAAATGGTCTTCTAATAAAAACCTGGAGCCTGATGTTAGGGTGAAAGCTGAAAGATCAGAGAGACAAAGGAACAAGCCACCTCTTACCTCTAGGGCTCCTCAGCTTGAAAAGGCTTCCCTCAGCCGAAAGACTTTAGTTCCTGTCTCCTCATGCCTTATATACCTTTCTCCATCCACCCATATCTTTTCCTGTCTCAATTTTCCTAGTGCTGGGATTAAAGGTGTGTGACTCCCAAGTACTGGGATTAAAGGCGTGTGCCACCAGTGCCTGGTCTCTGTTTAATCTAGTGGCTTGTTCTGTTCTCTGATCTTCAGGCCAAGTTTATTAGGGTACACAATGTATCACCACAGATTCTAGGGACAGCATACGAATTTTTTTTGTCATTTAACCAGTGGACTTCAACAAATGTCCTAGAGGAGAAAGACAAGCTCATTCTTTGTCAACAGAACCCTTTTTCTTTCTCCTTTGTACACTTTGCAGTGGAAAACTGAACACAAAGCAGGCACCTGTTGAAAGATATGTTATTGCCAGATTGGTCACGAGATATAAATTGTTCGCTCCTTACCCAAGGAACTATGATTATCTTTGTGCTTCCAAGTTACTAAAGCATTTTGCCTATCACAATATATGTCACACCCATATCCCTCCCCCTTTTGACCATCCAGAGGGACTGTCCCCGTGCTCTATTGGTACGTTCTACTAAATACTCTTTGGTGCAGAACATTTACAGTAGCTCTCCCCAAATACTGACCTTCAGTTGAAGCCTGACTTGTACTTACTAAATTCTTGTCACAGCAATTCCTCTTGTTTACTTGTTCCCCGTGTCCCAGAGCCAGAGGCCTTCTGATGATAAACTCAAGGTAAGCACAGCTTTGAGCTCTGCCCTGGATTTCATAAGACAGTTGATCACGTCCAGGATCCAGCTCAGTACCTGGCACACAGCGGCCACTGAATAAATATTTTCTGGAAAAAAAGAATGAATGGAGATAATGTCTAGTGAATGGTGAGTTAGGCTGAGATTCTGGAGCTAAACCAAGGGTTTTTGTGGTTATTGGGCCCCTGAGGTTTCTGTTCTTGCTTTGGTTAACCAACAGTTTTGGAGAGCTGCCCTGCTCTCGCTTTTCCTCACCAAGCGCCCTTGGGGTTTCCAAGCTCTGGGTCTTCTAAGAAGCATACCTCCTGAGCTGCGGTCTCTGACTCTTCAGCCAGTCCAGAGCCAGTGGGCTGGTGAGTGTTTGTAGTGGCACGGACATTATACAAAACGCCTTTCCTTACCTTCCCATTCACTTTCTCCATCATCATTCCCCTAAGACTGGATTCTATTATCATTTTGTTTTCTTCTGTTCTCCCAGCTCCTCTGTAGGGAATTCCAAGAGCTGATTTTCCTCAGAAGTTTAGGTAATCTAACTGACATGCATTGCTGGTGAGAACGCAGAACAGTACCGCTACTTTGGAAGATAGCCTGCCAGTTTCTTACAAACCTAAACAGTTTCACCATAAAATCCAGAAATCCTGCTTCCTCATGCTTCCTCAAGTTAGCTGAATTATGTGTACACTAAAGCTAACACACTGATTTTGCAGTTACTTTGATCACAGTTGCTGAACCCTGGTAACAAAGAAGATGCCTTCAGTCAGTAAATAGAGAAGTAAAGGGTGGTACATCTAAGAAATGGAATATTCCTCAACATTAACAAGAAATGAGTCATAAGGACATGAAACAACATAGAGGAACCCTAAACCCAGGTTAGCAAGTGAAAGAATGCCTGAAAAGATTACATATTGTAAGATTACAACTATGAAACATTCAGGAGCCGGGCAGTGGTGGCGCAAGCCTTTAATCCCAGCACTCGGGAGGCAGAGCCAGGCGGATCTCTGTAAGTTTGAGGCCAGCCTGGGCTACCAAGTGAGTTCCAGGAAAGGTGCAAAGCTACACAGAGAAACCCTGTCTCGAAGAAACAAAACAAAACAAAACAAAACATTCAGGAAAAAAATGTATAGCTGGCCTGGGGACATGGAGTGGGTAAAGTCCTTTCCCTGCACACTCCAGGCCCTGTGGCAAGTCTTTCTCTGTCCTGCCAGCCAGCTCACAAATAATGACACAGAGACTTCTTAATAATTATGAAAGCTTGGCCTTAGCTTAGGCTTTCCCCCAACTAGCTCTTATAACTTAATTAACCCATATTTAAAAATCTATATTCTGTCACATGGCTCAGTTTGCCTCCTCTTAGTACGACACATCTGACTTACTCCAAGTCTGCTGGTGAAATCTGTGTGCCTAGATTCCTCCTCTCAGTTTCTCTCTCTCTCTCTCTCTCTCTCTCTCTCTCTCTCTCTCTCTCTCTCTCTCTCAGCTCAGAAGTCCCGCCTAACATCTTCCTACCCAGCTATTTGCTGTTCAGCTTCTTATCACACCAATCACAGCAATACATCTTCACACAGTGCACAAATATCCTACAAGGCCCTGTGTTCAATCCCCAGACCTGCAAAACAAAACAATGTTGTGGAGACAGTAAGAAGACCAATGGTTGATAGAGGTTGAGGAGAAAGAGGGATGAACAGTTGGCACACGGAGGATTTGGGGAGAAATAAAACTGTGTTGTGTGATTGTACAGTGGTTGACATACGTCTGTGTTTGTCCAGAACTGTAGAATGCACAATTTCAGGAATGAATCCTAGTGGAAACTCTGGATTCTGGGTGACGGTGACAGCCACTGTAAGCTCTCTAATCATGACAAATATTCCACAATGGTGGGAGGGAGATGTGGGTAATTGAAACACTATGACTCTTAGGGCAGGGAGTACATGAGAATTTACTGCGCCTTTGGCTCAATTTTACTGTGACTATGTTGGTACAAAATAAAGTCTGTTTTAAAAAGATAAGAGTTGGGCTGCCAAGATGGCTTAGCCAGGAAAGGTACCAGCTACCAAGGCTGGTGAGCTGAGTTTGACCTCTGACACCCACAGAGGGGAGGGTAAGTACCAACTTCTGAAAGTTGTCCTTTAACTTCCATATTTCCACTGTTGCATGCATTCCCCCCCTAATAAAAATTCAAAAAAAGTTTTAAGGCGGGTAACTAAAGGAAAAAAAAATGATAGTAGGTAGGTAGATAGACAGACAGATGATAGGTAGATGATAGGCAGGTAGATTTAGCTTCATTCCTCTGCATGTGTAGCGCCTTACCCTTGGCATATATTGTCTGGATTAGAGCAGGGGAATGGAGAAGAAGATTAAGACAAAACCAGCAAAAAAAAATTAAAACTAAAAAAAAAATTGTATTTATTGTGTTCGGCCAGGCATTGCGGCGTAAAGCTGTAATCTCAGCACAGGAGGATGGCTGCCAGCTCGGGCTCCACAACGAGACATGGTCTCAAAATCAAACAAGTGCGAGCTGGAGAGATGGCTCCTCAGTTAAGACTGTGAGCTGCTCTGGCAGAGGACTCAAGTGGCTCACAACCTCCTTTAACTCCAGCTCCACAGGATCTGACACCCTCTTCTGGCTTCCAATGGCACACACACACACACATATTTCACACACACACACACACACACACACACACACACACACACACACTTCCCAGAACAACTGAGTACAGGAAGACCAGCTGTTCTCTTACTTACTGGGCAATAGCAAAGACACCTCCCTAAACACAAGTATGCACTAACAACAGTGGAAAATCCAGCAGCCTACATGGTCTTTCCTTGAGGAAGAAAAACAGATCAGGGATATTCCTCCCACTGCAGGCCCCACTTCCACACTGCCTTCAGTCTTCCCATGAGCTCTTTATTGGGTATTTTAAACTAGACGTGGAGTGCTCCCTACATTAAAAGTATTTGGAAATACTTTCTACAGTACTCAAGCCATGCTCCAAAAAAGAAGCAGATTCAGTAGTTAAGGGAGAAGGTGTAGGGATTTACATTTTAAAAAATTCCCAGGCATTCTGGTGGAGTCAGACTTCAGAACCATCAGACTTTGGGGTATTCATTTATTTATTTATTATTTTGTTTGTTTGTTTATTCATTTCTTTCTTTCTTTCTATGCTTCCAGTACGCTAGGCTAGTGCTCTACCACTGACCTCCATGCCCAGTCTCCACCAAACCTTCCTGCCGAAAGGAAGAGCTCGCGTGGCTGCTGAGAGGAAGGGCAAGAAGGCAGCAGAAGGAATGTTTCCTTGTGCTCTCGATTGGGATACAAGCTATTCCTCTGGGGGAGCACGATTTGTCACAGTGCCTGTACCCCGTAGAGTCTTCCAATATAAAACTGCCTCAGTAAGACAACTCATTCAAGTCCCACACTGAATTCTAAACTGACTTACACAACGAGAAAGAAGTTCCCTTTGACTTCTTATCCTCAGATTTTTGACATTTGAAAAGCTGAGACTTTTACTCCTGCGAGACGGTCTGACTCTGGTTGGTGACCCTTGCCCCTTACTAGTAATCCATTCCTCACCATTGCATTCCTTTGTCTTGAGACAAAGGTGTCACCTCTACCCGCTTTCTTCTCTTGAACTTCTTCCATGTCCTTACGTCTTGCCCTTGTCCTTTATAGCAGTTCCTTGCAAGATACAGGGATTATTCCTCCAAATGAAGGCTCTCCATCTCCTCTTCCCCCTCCTCTCCTTGTATAACCATGGTGTAAAGTTGGTACTAGGAATAGCCACCCGTAACTTACAGATGGGGAAGACAGGGCTCAAAAGGTTTAAACCATTTGCTTCAAGACACCCTGTGAAGCTCTCCTCTCTTGTCTGATCCCTTTGGTTTGGAACACAGTTCCTCCACCTTCACAGTCCTTTGTGTCTTTCCTCTGTTGCCATGGATTTGACCCTTGCTCTTGAATTCCTACCTGCAGGTTGAATGGCTACCTATTAGTTAATGTCCATTTATGACTGACCCACGACCTCCATGGGTCTCAGACTGCTGTATGCACCTGGATTCCTGTGTATTTATTTCATCAGATGACTCCAGGGTCCCAGGTCCCCACCCACCCTTCTATCACCAGTTTTGGTTGCTGAACGTGCCAGAAAAAATACATGTTGTTTGTTACTAAAATGGGCTGTGGAGTCTTCTGTGACCCTTCCTTTCTTTGGCTGACAGTCTTCCATAATTGGCCCTCCAAGAGTGAGAAGTTAATCTAATAGAAGTCGTTTTAATCCAATTATCAAAAATAGCCTTGGTAGTGGGTTAGGGAGATGGCTCAGCGATTAAGAGGTCCTTGTTAGAGGACCTGGATTTAAATCCAAGCCTCTGTATTGTGGCTCACAATAATTTGCAAATCCAGTTTCAGGGGGTCTACCTCCTCTGACTTTGGTGTGCTCCTGCATACACGTGGTACACATACGTACACTCAGGCACACATACACACACATAATATAAAAATAAGTAAAAAAAAATAGTCCTGGAGAGATGGCTCAGCAGTTAAGAGCATTGGCTACTCTTCCAGAGGAACCATATTTGATTCAGAACACCCACTAGGAACTCACAACTGTCTGTAACTCCAGTTCTAGGGGATCCAAAGTCCTCTTCTGGCCTCCCTGGGCATCAGGCACACACAAACCCAAAACAGCCCTCAGACTGCTTTAATCCTCCCTTTCCCAATTCTGTGCAGCCACTAATCTGATTTTTGTCCTATAGATTTGTCTCTTCTGGACATTTTATGGAAGTAATATCTTAAAATAAAACAAGTGATCCTATATGACTGGTTCCTTTTATTTAGCATTTTGCTTTCAAGGCTCTCCTATGTGTAACATGTATCTGTATTTCATTTCTTATTGCTAAATAATGTCCCACTGTTTGTAGCATTTTATCCATTAGTAGATGTTGAGGTTCTATGCACTTCTTGGCGATTACGTTATTCTGTAGGCATTATCTTCCCAGTTCACACGTTAGCTCTTGGACACTCAATGACTTTTCTAGCCGAAAGATCTTCAGTTCTCTACCCTTCTCCCACAGAACTGTCCAAGACATAGTGTTGACCAAACACAACTTGGGAGAGGAAAGGCCTTATTTCATCTTACAAGTTACCATCCTTCACCTTGGAAAACCAAAGCAGGATTTTGAGGCAGGAACCTTGAGGCAGGAACCAGAGCAGAAACCACAGAGGAACACTGCTTGTAAGAGGGTTCCCCCTTTTATGCAAAGGGTGGCACTGCCTGCAGAGGGCTAGGCCCTCACATACCAATTATTTGTCAAGAAAATCATCAATTGAAGGTTCTCTTCCCAGGTGATGCTAGTTTGTGTCAAGTTGACAGAAACTATCCCGCACAAGCAGCATATTCAGTTTTGTGTGAGACCATTTGCATTGTTCTTTGGTCTATATGCAGAAGCGGAATTGCCAGGTCACATGGTGGTTGTCTTAAGTAATGACATAACCACTCCAAAGTACAGCTGAGGAGAAGGTTTTCATTGTAGATATGAAGGAGAGTTACAGCCAGAGGCATCTGGAAGAGCCTAGAGCAGGCAGAAAAAGTAGTAGACTCAACATGGCCAGTAGACTGACCCAGGCCATGAGAGGAGAGAGAGGGGGAGAGCGATAGAGGAGGACTAAGAGAGGAAGGGGAGAGAGGGAGAGAAGAGGGAGGGAGGGGAAGGTATAAATGTCAAGGTTATATAGGAATGAGAAGGGCCAGTGAGCTTGAGAGGTTTCAGGTAAGGGCAGTGTGGTGAGAAGAGCTGAGAAGAGCCATAGGTACTGAGTGAGCCCGGAGGTTAGCACGCAGTTTGGTATGCTAATAAGCACCACAGATACCTAGTTGTCAGGAGTTTCTATCGGATCTGACAGTAGCACAGTGTTTATCCCTTGAAGCAACGCTACATTTTTTTTTCAAAGAGACTGAGCCATTT
Organism: Peromyscus melanophrys; assembly: GCA_902168415.1. Lineage (NCBI taxonomy): Eukaryota > Metazoa > Chordata > Mammalia > Rodentia > Cricetidae > Peromyscus > Peromyscus melanophrys. Next base: position 125 of record CABHPR010115169.1, on the reverse strand, counting down.
TACATTCCCACCTGCAGTGTATGAAGGAATGTCAATTTTTCCACAGCCCAGTCAGCGTTTATCCTCTTTATTATAGACATTCTATATTTTATTGTTATAATATTAACTGTCCATTGTCACTGGAG
>CABHPR010115167.1:0-12232 GCA_902168415.1 Peromyscus melanophrys | reverse complement strand
ATGGGAGCTGGGAACTAAGGTATGCATATGTGGACTGAAGTATATATATTAAAGAGGGTCATCCAAATAATCTACTCCGATATACATACTAAAAGTAACTCACTGTCACGCTAAGGACACGCACTTATGTCATGCTGAGATCCGGACATAAGCAAAAAGCAAAATCAGAGGCACATATCTGATCCACAAGCACTCATTCTCACACACTTTAAAGACAGACCTTCACACCCTCTCAAAATACAAGAAGGTGGTTCCTATGCAAGCTGCAGAGCCTCTTTGAAACTAAGGAAACTAGCGCGAACTAAGACAAAACTAAGGAAGGCTCAAAATTTCCACAACAGTAATTCTAGCACTTAGAAGATGTAAGAAGCAGGAATACAGGATCATCCTTTGCTATATGAGACCTTGTCCAAAGTTAAAGAAAAAAGGCCAGCAGGGTGTCTTAGTAGTTAAACACTAGCAGTGTGAGCTTTGTGACCCGAGTTCCATCCCTAAGACTCACATTAAGGTAGAAGAAAAGCACCAACTTCACAAACTTGTCTCTGACCTCCACAGGTGCCATAGAAAACAAAACCAACCCCCAAACCTTTGAAGGTCAAAACCACCTTTAGTGTAGCGGCCTATATGTTCTTAGTCACATGTCCTTGCTTTTCATCATCAGCAAACTTAGTGTCAGTGACACTAAGATAAAGATGTGTGAAAAGCTGGGTATGATTTGAAAGACGACATATAAGCCCCATTAAATGTCATTCCTCTGATATAGGAAAAATGAACTTGGAAATATTTGAATCTAACCCCCCCCAAAAAAACCCCACATGCTTGTATTATCCGCTGAAACAACCACATTCTTCTGGAGTTTGTTTTTGCAAACAGTTGCAACCAGCTCCATGGTTTCATCTCTTTCTATAGTACTCAAAGGTCTTGGCATCAGTGACATTCCCTTTGCCTTAAGAATGCAGTAGGAGCCGGGTGGTGGCGGCGCACGCCTTTGATTCCAGCACTTGGGAGGCAGAGGCAGCTGGATCTTTGTGAGTTCAAGGCCAGCCTGGGCTAGAGAGTGAGTTCCAGGAAAGGCGCAAAGCTTCACAGAGAAACCCTGTCTCGAACCTCCCCCCCCCAAAAAAAAAAAAAATGAATGCAGGCCTTTTGTCTTTCCCTCAGGTAGCATTTTTACCCTGGGCCAATTGTGGTGAGAAGCAGGATTACTCCTTCCCAGTATCTATTTCTGGCCAGTTCAAAGCCCCAAAGAAAACAACGTGAGTGGTCTAGGATGGTTCAACTACTTCACCTACATTTACAGAACTGTATACTAAACTTTTTATAGTGGCCTCTTATCTGCAAGGCAAGTGCACAAACCACTAAGCTGAAGCCCCACAATTATAGCCAACTGGAAGGGAAGGTTTGACTTTGCTGCTGCTGAGCAAGCATACAGCTATTAAGAGGAAAGAGGCTGATTATGATGTATCCAAAGGATGATGATAGCCAGTTGGAGTGATGTACAACTGTAACCTTGGCCTTCGGGAAACAAGCCTGTTTGTTGTACATCTGAGCCTCAAAACCACACAGTATTGGTGAGGAACCTGGAATAGTCCAAGGTAGGAACAAAGGCAATCAAGACTTGTTTACGTATCCTGTAATTGACCTCAGCACTTGAAAAGATTTCTAATTAGGGTACATGCATGTCTATATGTATGCCATGTGTGTGGGTGCCCGAGCCTTTGAGCTAAATTAAAAGGTGGTTGTGAGCCTCCACGTGAATGCTGGGAAACTGATTGTAGATCCTCTGCCAAAAGCAGTATATACTGTTACCCTCTGAGCCATCTCTCTACCCCCTCCCCCAAGACAGGGTTTTACCCTGTAGCTCATGCTCATTTTGAACTCTTAGCAACCCTTCTCTCAGTATCCATAGTGTGAGATTACAGAAAAGAGGCACTACACATTTGGCCAACCCAAACACCCCTAAAAATTAGGTCAAAGCCAGACCTAATGGCACATGTCTGGAATCCCAGCTACTCAGGAGACTAAATAATTTGCCAGGCAGTGGTGGTGCACACCTTTAATCCCAGCAGGCAGGCGGATCTCTGTGAGACTGAGGCCAACCTGGTTTACAGAGTAAATTTCAGGACAGCTAGAGATACACAAAGAAACCCTTCCATGAAAAACCAAAACAAATAAACCAAAAAAATCAGGTCTATTTGGGCTATACCGAGATTGCAGGGCCAACCCTGACAATTTAAAGACCCTGTCCCAAAATAAAAAGCAGAGAGGTATGGGAATACAGTGTTTCCTTAGCACACATGAGGCCCCGATTTCAGTATCTAATACTGGGGTGAGCAGGATGATTCCAACTTCAAGGCCTACTTGGCAATTCAGTAAGACCTGTCTCAAAGCAAAAACAAAGGCAAGGAGTATAGTTTAGTGGCAGAATGTATAGCCTAAGACATGAAAGGACCTACCTAGGAAAAATCCCCACTATTTCACAAAACACCTAATCTGAGCATACCAGTCTAGAATCCCAGCACCCAGACGCAGGGGTACATGACAGACTCCACCTTGGGGGGGGGAGGGGAGGTTTGAGGATGTAGCTTAGTTGAGTGTCTGTCTACCATGCTCTAAACCTTGAGTTTGATCCACAGCACTAAATAAAAATTGGGCACGGTGGCACACACAAACATGTGGAAGGTAGCAGCAGGAAGATCAGTAATTCAGGTAAGTTTATCATACTCAGCAACACATGGATGTCCTAAGCCACACAGCACCCACTCCCCCCCCCCCTTTAAAAAAAAATCCATCACGGTGTCAACATATCTTTAATTCCAGTACACAGGAAACAGAAACAGGCAGGGCTGAGTTGAAGCCAGCCTAGTCTACATATCAAACTCCAAACCAGTCAAGGACACATAGTTGGAACCTGTCTCAAAACTAAACACCCCAAACAAAAATCTTGTTTCAAAAAGGGCAAGTCTGCACAAGATCATGAATAACTGTTCTTTTTTTTTTTTTTTTTTTGGTTTTTTGAGACAGGGTTTCTCTGTGTAGCTTTGCGCCTTTCCTGGAACTCACTTGGAAGTCCAGGCTGGCCCCGAACTCAGAGATCTGCCTGCCTCTGCCTCCCGAGTGCTGGGAGAATAACTGTTCTTATTTTGTATCTTGTTGAAGTTAATGATAGAACCTATCATTGAAGTAAACCTATTTCTGAATAACTTGGGGATTTCACTATTCAACACTTTTTTTTTTTTTATTAAACAAGGTCTCAGTAGGTGGCTCAGTAGCTTCCAATTAATGACCCTCATGCCTCAGCCTCTGAAATGTTAGGATTACAAGAATGAGTGCAGCTAGTCAACACTTTTGAACTCTGTGTCACCATTCTAGTCACTGACAGGGTGGGTAATTATGTAGCATTTTCTCCTTAAAAAGCTCTTTTAAATGAAAAGTAAAAGCAGACCCAGTTAAAAAGGGTTATTTCTATATAGTTTGAATAAGAGATCTGGAAAATAATGTGGATGGGGGACAGACTAATGATGCGTGCCATATTGTAAAAACAGAACTCCAGTTTAGGTTGGTTTCCTACAACTCACTAGCTGCTGAAAAAAGGGCCAGAGACAATATGTACAAGCATCAGGGTGCAACCAGAAAATTAGGAGTTTTAAGTCATTAATTATTTGAACTGTAATCCATTCCACAGGTTTGCATGGCATTACAATTTAGGTTTCTTAGTGCTGAAGACTCAAGAACCTTGGGCATGCTAGGCAAGGGTTTTAAGATAGCTCTCTGTATACTGCCAGTTCTAAAGATTTCTTTATAGAAGAGGACAGGACAGCCCACCTAAGATAGAGGTCAATACAGAACTTGGTAGGTAGCAATTAATAACTCATATTTATAGTCAAATCTAATTTAGGGTGGAAAAAATCCATTTAAATGGTTTCTCATTATGTTTTTCAAACTGCTCTTCATCTGTGACTTGAGGCATTCCTGAGTAATTTGGACTACAAAAGTGATGACTATAGTACTATCTAATCTTCCATTAGAGGCCCCTGGCCCCGATCAAATACCAATGAGAAACCCTCATTTCTGACTTAAGTCTTGGCAAAGGTGAGCAAACAAGAACTGGCCTTACTTTTGATAGGCCGGCACCAAAACTCAAACAGCATCTTGTCCACATAAAGCATTAACTCTTACTTGAAGGAATGGACTTAATCCCCAATACCACAAAATAAAACCCCCCTTAACAAAGTAGGAATCTTTCTGCTTCTGAAACATCTTCAAGTCTAGAAGAGTCATGAATACTATCATGTAGTTTGATAACATGTTTTTTTCTTTTTTTTTAAATCCTCAAAGGGTTAAATAGTTCAGTGCTATAGCACTTGCCTACGTAGCATGTACAAAGTCCTGGGTTAGCTCTCCTACACTATAGTGATTAAACTAAGCTAGACATCTTAAGATACATCTCCAGCTATGGAAGATTCTAAATGAAGGATATCATGTAGTTCAAGCCAGCCACCAGCCTGGACCTCTTTATTCTCCTCCCAAGTGCATACCTCCAAGTGTGCTCCAACTCCCCAAGTTTCTGTTTAACTTTTAATGTCCAGGAACTGGCTCTGTAGACCAGGGTGACTTCAAACTTCGATTCCCCTGCCTCTGCCTCCCAGTGCTAGGATTAAAGTCGGGTGCTACCACACCCACCTTTGGCTGCCATTCTTTAACTTCCAAAACACTTATTGTGAAAATGCTAAACAAATTCTGTAACTTGTTATATCACCTTAAAAAAGGAACATTCAGCCAGTAGGTAGTGGCACACATCTTTAATCCCAGCACTTGGGAGGCAGAGCCAGGCGGATCTCCCGAGTTTTGAGGCCAGCCTGGTCTACAGATCCAGTTCCAGGATAGGCTCCAAAACTACACAGAGAAACCTTGTCTCAAAAAAGGCAAACAAAAAAGATTCCCCAAAACTGGGGGGGGGGGGGGGGGGGAGAAGAGGGGACAGACATCCAAAAGGTTAAGGATATAGCTCAGTGGTTGAGGGTTTATATCCAGCATGTACAAGGCCCTTAGTTGAATCCCTTGCCTTGCAATAACCAACAACTCAGTAAGAGCACGTGTGAAGCAAGGGTGTTGGTAGAAAGGAAATCTTCTCCTCCTAGATAACTCAAATAGTGGATATGACCTTAAAAATTCTTAGAAGGCCTGGTGGTGGTTCACGCCTTTCATTCCATTAACTCGGGAGGCAGAGGTTAAGTGGATCTCTGAGTTCGAAGCCAGCCTGATCTGAGAGTGAATTCCAGGGCAGCCAGGGATACACAGAGCAACCTTGTCTCAAAACAAAAAACAACAAAAAGTTTGTAGAAGCCAGGGAGTTGAAAAGGAAACACACACCTTTAATCCCAGTACTTGGGAGGCAGAGACAGGTGCATCTCTGGAAATTGGAAGCCAGCCTGGTCTACATAGTTGAGTTCCAGAACCACAGCTACATAGTCAAACCTTGTCTCGGAAAAACAAAAAAACAACAAAGGGGGTCACTGATATGGCTTAGTGGGTAAACGTGCTTGCCATAAGTCTGAGAACTTGAGTCTGGTATGGGGAATCCACAGTAGGAGACAAATGACCTCAGAAAATTTTCCTTACTGCCACAAAGGTACATGTCCACAATCCCACACAAGATAAAAAACCAAATGAACTTCCTCAGAATCTTACCAATTAGTGTTGGTAGCATATGCTATAGCCAGAAATTCATCTTCCTGTTACCCCTCACTGCAGACTATCTACACTGCTCATGCTAGGCTCAAACTGAAGCTTAACTTTTGGCACTCTGAGTACACCTGAGAGGGTTGAACTACTGCACAAAACAAAATGAAAATTTCTTCTGGGATATGCAAAGTGACACTAGCAGAACCCAAACTTTCTAACAGAGTAAAAAAGGATGGTAAAATAAACTCAGGGTATCTCTAAAACCTTCACTGAAATACCAGGAAATATGTTCAAATTTATAGCAGGCGTTAAGAAACAATAAAAACCAAACCTTTCTTTACTAGGTTTGCAATAAACTAGATCTGAAGGGAGCAGCCATGTGATCAGGTATACAGAAGGTTGGGCAGGATCCCAAATTCAAGTCGAGTCATAGTGTAAAACAGGGTCTCTATCTCAGACTGAAGGCAAACTCCTCATGTTGCTGGGGATGACCTTAACTTCTGATGCTGTCTATATTCCTGAGTTATGGGATTAAAGTGTGTGCCTTTATGGGGTCATGTACTTGGTTAATGCTCGATAAGTACTCTGCCAAAATGAAGTACCTGCATCTATAGGCATCTCAAAAATAAAAACGATTAGCCATAATCTGGGGGGAAAAAATCTGATATCTTAATGTCACAAATCAAGCTAAATGGTTCAAAGTATTCTTCAAGTTGCCAACTCCACACAGTAGGACATAAAAAAATAAGCTAGCACTGCTGACGGATGTGCTTCCATTTATGTGCACAATGTTCTTTTTATTTGTTTGTTTGCCTTCTGAGACAAGGTTTTGCAATGTAGCCTTGACTGGCCTGGAATTCTCATGTAGACCAGGCTGGCTTCCAACAACTCAGAGGCAAACCTGCCTCTGCCTCCCAAGTGTTGGGATTAAAGGTATGTGCCACCATGCCTGGCCTTGTCCACACTTTTCTTTAAATAATTGCAGTTAAAATTAAAAAAAAAAAAAAAAAGGTAAATAATTAGTAACAGTTAAAATTAAATCGAAGAAAATCGGCAAGGATTTTTTGTGCATGTTACTGAGACTAAAATTTTACCAACAATATTTGAAATATCCTTTTTTAAGACAACTGGGCTGGAGAGTTTGAAAGACAATTACTAATAATTCTTTGTCACTGAATTAAATTGAAACTATTCTTTGGATTTCAGGTTATCAAATACACCAAAAATCTCTTCCTGATTTTAAACAGTGACAAAACTAATTTTTCCCATGCTATTTTCAATTCTACTGTTAAAGGCATGGGCATTTCTGAATATGAGCTTTTACAATTTCTTTAATCTCAGCATTTAAAACTGTAAGGTTAAAGAAAGAAAGAAAAAAAAACACGCCCCATTTTTAGTAAAGCAACAAGAACAAGAAATCCACCAGGACTAAACTGAGATCTTTAGTAGTTTTTAGAACACCCAATCTAGACTTATGAATAAATTGTTAAAGCATGCACAAAAATGTAACAGTGAATAAAAAAAAAGTAACAACTGACAAATATTTTGGTTAACATTCCAAACATGTTTAACCAACCAATCAACATGGCCTAGGTTTTTTTTTTTTTTTATTGGTATTCACTTCAGTAACTTGAATCCACAGATATAAGCAGTATATAACCAGAGAGTTACAAGTAAACACAGATTATACATGCAAAGTTCTGCTCACAAAGGTCACATGTGCAGGTACATGAATTAGAAGCGTGCGTCTAGAATTATGGCCAAACTCTTTTTAAAATGCAGAAATGTAAAATCACATCCTGAAAATATAGAGATGGTTTACACACTTCAAAAATCAAATGTTGCTTATACCAGAGATGTATGACAGCTACAGGATTCAAGTGACAAGCAATAGGTTCTCAAGAAATTAATACTGGTCAAAGAGAACGGGAATATTTTTACATTTCACTGAAATAACATTTGACTACTAGAATACGAAACCTAGCAGGAACTCAGGGAAAAAATTACAAATCTAAAGCCAATTACTTAATATTTCTTATCATCTAAACAGCATGACATTAAAAGAAAACTGCACCTGCATTTGAATTGCCAACCTCACATGAATGAAGTTCTCTAAAAATGAAATGCAACCAAAACAGTTTCCAAAGTCAAATGAAAAGTCTGCAAGGCTCAGATTAAAATGTGGAATGTTTCAGATGAAAAGTAATAAAAAATACAATTGGTTTTGTTCTTTATTGAATGGAATCAAACGTTGACATTTCTTTGAAGCCTCAAACTACTAAATTTCATTTTTCTGAATGGTTCTATGTTATCTTTCTCTTAGTGGTGCAAGTTGTTTTCCAAAGCTTACAACAGTCAGTCAATCTCTACAAAGTACTTTTGTCTGTTGCCATTCTGATGAAACAAAAACATTTTCATTAACTTAACCGTATGTGTACTTTCTGCTATAACACTTAAACACATGAACAGACATCTATTATTTTTCCACTAAAACAAAAGAGTACAATAGTTTTCTAACTATCAGTATTGTATTTAAAAAAGGTTAACATTAAAATCAAAGAACCATTGTTTTCTTTGAAATAATTAAGCTTCTTGTACATCTTAAGTTTCCTTCTTCTGTCTCCGTTCTTCTGCCAATTTATTCAGATATTTCTGAGGAAAAAAAAGAATTACAGGGATTAAGTAACTGATGAGACATTCAGTATATATATTAATTATAAAATAAAATATTCAGTCCAGGTTTAGGGACTTATACTAACATCTTAATATTTTATGAATGAGTTATTCAGCATAGAAAACTAAACTGACTCAGGACACAACAATAAAGCATGAAAAAAAATGGCAAATATGGAAAATGGATATTTCAATGTGCAATTAACCCTAACTTTTAGAAATGAGAAAACATAAGAACATGATCACAGAGGAAGAAATAGTTTTATTAGATCTTTGTTTTAACAATTTCACTGACCTGAAAGAGCCATAGACAATACTTGAAAGACTATGGCTATGATCGGCTGTGCTCTAATAAAACTTTATTTACAACAGTAGGTGGCTGGGCTACAAAGTATAGTCCTGTCACCTATGATCTCCAATGTACAATTTCTAGACACAGTTCTATTAATACTCTAAGGGAATATCAAACATATTTAAAAACCATTTCCATTTCTGGTTAAAATGTATCAGTACTGATTATTGCAGACTGATGAGAGGGTTAAAAGCCATTATATCCTTAAAAAGCAAATGAAAACAAACGAACAAACAAAAAATAAACAGAAAAGAAAAAAAAACACAAAACATCTAGTTAAGTGTCAAAACAGATAAGAATAGTGTCAATTTATCATTTGAGCAACACAAACTCCCTAGTATCTTTTAATGCAGTTGATTCATCTTTTCTCTGAATACTTAGTCATAAAGCACACCCTTCTAGGTAACACACATAGTTTTGACCCCACATGGCCTAAAATCCAAACAGTGCATTTGGAGTATAAATGAAGCCATACTCATCCTCCTCCCAAAATAAACTGCTGTTAGCACTGAAAATGACCACCATTCTTTTGTTATATCCATAATGGTAAGAGACATAGATTTACATTCGAAAGCAATGCAAATGATATAATCAAGAATTAAAATGAATTTTAATTCTTTGTCCACCAGTCAACACAGAAATGTGCTGAGATAATTGAATGCTACACAGGGTGAATTTCTCTTGTTTGAAAAACCTGGGATTAGAAGTGTTAGGGAGTTCAGATTTGGATGAGGCACCATGAAATATAGCCCAAAGACGATAATTCTACCTTTTTTTTCTTACTGAGTCAAAGCCAGGACCTTACACATGCTACCAAGAGCTCTGCCACTGAGCTGCATCTCCATACCCCAGAGGTAATTTCATTTTTTCTTTCTTTCATGCGTAAGTGAGTATACACATGCTTAAGCCCATGACTGACATCAGGCATCCTCCTCGACTACCCTTTAACCTTATTCATTGAAGTGGGGTCTCTCAGTCAAACCCAGACCTTGTAATAAAGCTGGTTTCACTAGCCAGCCTGCTCCATTTCCACCGTTGACAGCTAGAGTCACAGCCCAAGCCCTCCCTAACCTGGCATCTAAACTGAGTTCTGCAGTCCTCTTGCTTTCACAGCAGGCAGTTTTTCCACTGAGCCATCTCCCAAGCCCTCTAAATATAACTTTACACAATGTTTTTAGTGGACCAGCATTCTGAGTACAATTTATTACTGTTACTGGCCAGATGTGGATTATCACAGACTGTCAAGATTCGGAATATTCAACAAGTTGCCACTCTTCATTATAAATGAAGGAGTGTGAAAACCAAGTCCCCTACAATTGAGTTAAGTACTGCTTTCGGGTTTGCTTGTATTATTTACTAGTGAAGCCTTAAAGAGGCTCCTAACGAAAAGAGTAGGAACTGCTCTTGCTTCCCATTGGGCTGTACTCATTTATAATGTGATATAGGTAAAAATGAGAGCATCAGTAACATTAGAATAGCAATCTTCAAAGGTTGCTCACACTTATTAAACCAGTACTTTGTTTGGGAGGCTGAGACAGAAAGATCCCGAAGTCTAATCTAAGATGACCTAGAAAGGGAGACTCAGTCTCGAAAATGAATAAATAAATCAGGGACTCAGTACTCTACAAACTCAAAATATTTTAATTCCTCTGTTTCATGTTCAGACCTCCATGAAATTTGAGAAGTTAGTTTGAGAATACTTGAATAAATTATAGTGTAAAAAAAGTGTTAGAAATTATTTCCTTTCTTCCTAATTCACTACATAGCTAAGGTGATCTGCTCATCCTGATTCCATCTTCCAAGTCTAAGGGTCTATACCACTAAATCAGTTTTTTTGAGACAGGGTTTCTCTATGTAGCTTTGCGCCTTTCCTGGAGCTCACTTGGTAGCCCAGGCTGGCTTCGAACTCACAGAGATCCGCCTGGCTCTGCCTCCCGAGTGCTGGGATTAAAGGCGTGCGCCACCACCGCCCGGCCTATTTGTTTGTTTTTGAGACAGGGTTTCTCTGTGTAGTTTTGGTGTCTGTCCTGGATCTCACTCTGTAGACCAGGCTGGCCTCAAACTCACAGAGATTCGCCTGGCTCTGCCTCCTGAGTGCTGGGATCAAAGGCATGTGCCACCACCGCCCGGCAAATCTGGTTTTGAGTGAAGAGGCTCTAAAACTTCATAGAACCCATTAAATTCCTTAACGCACTGGCAATTAAGGAAAAATGTCTTTGAGATAAAGCATTATGATGGGTCGAAGGACATACACACATTTTATTTATTTATCTCATTTATTTCCATAAATCATTTGTTTTCCATAAATCTCCTCTTATATTCAGCCTTACCTTTAATTTCTGATAATGAGGAAGGCTGCTGCAATGAGTATTCTTTGCAACTTCTTCATTTGTATAAAAGAGTGAACACAGCTTACAGTAAAACCCTGTTTTAGGTATCACATAGTCTATACCTAGAAACACAAACATACATTCTTACAAATTAAGTAAACTTAAATTTTACTTAGTAGTCTCAAATCTTTTTTCCTGACAATAAAACTTGAATCAGACAACATATTTGTGAAAAGTCCAGTATGGCCTAAGCTAAAAACACAAACAATAGCATATTACTCTTTCTTTTTACTTAACTGATATTCAAGGTCCTACCTATCTGTAGTCATTAAAATGGAAGACAAACACAAAACGAAAAGCAATGTGTAATTTTAGAAATCATTATGAGAAGAGAGAACATAGTGGAATGGTAACATAATACAAAATTAGGAGACACATGAAGAGGGAAATAGAGCAATGTCAGTGTAAGTTCACAAATTAATGGTGGGGAGGGAGAAGATAACTTTACATACTATCAGAGCTTACACAAGACCAACTTTTAAATCTTATTTTACTAAATTTGTTGGGCGAAATGAGAAGGGGAAGGAAGCAGAAAGTCTTTAAAGCTCACCAACAGGAACATTTGGCTGGTATGGTCCAATTCTATACTCATCTGGAATTGTATAGTCTTCCTTGTTTTCGTCAGTCTGGCCATCTGCATTCTCACTTGTGTCTTTGTTTGGATCATCAGCATTTTCAGCAGACTCAGCACCTGGTTCTGTATTTTCCTCATTTTTAATCCCATTTTCCAACGCAGCTTCACTTTCTTGATCAAGTTCCTCCATCTTGTCCACCTGATTTCAAGCAAACCATTTTGTCACCAGATTTACATGCCATGCCTGATTTGTGCACCTTTTAACTTTGGGATCTTCCTCACCACTGGCCTCATCTAGAATGACAAAACCTTCCACATTCCTTGGGAAATGACGCTGTTAAGGAAGATCAATATACTCTGCAACAATAATTCTGCAGTATCCCTTCGATTTGTTTTATTTTTTTGGAGACGGGCTCTTACTACGATGTCGTTCTGGCCCAACTGGAGATCATAATCCCTCTGCTTCCCTTTCTTATTATGCCTGCCTTGTCTTTGTATGTATTCATTATCTCAAAATAGCTTTTTCTTGGGCTATAAATGCAACTCACAGATGGTATG
>CABHPR010115164.1:24727-36176 GCA_902168415.1 Peromyscus melanophrys | reverse complement strand
ACAAGTGAGTCCTCCCCAACACAGCAGTCATGCGCATTTCCTCCTAGTATTCCAGAATTACAACTCACCTGACACCCATTCCCACAAGTGAGTCCTCCCCAATACAGCAGACATGTGCATTTCCTAGTATTCCAGAATTACAACTTTTCTGACAATCATTCCTACAAGTGAGTCCTCCCCAACACAGCAGTCATGTGCATTTCCTCCTAGTATTCCAGAATTACAACTCACCTGACAATCATTCCTACAAGTGAGTCCTCCCCAACACAGCAGTCATGTGCATTTCCTCCTAGTATTCCAGAATTACAACTTACCTGACAACCATTCCTACAAGTGAGTCCTCCCCAACACAGCAGTCATGTGCATTTCCTCCTAGTATTCTAGAATTACAACTCACCTGACACCCATTCCTACAAGTGAGTCCTCCCCAACACAGCAGACATGTGCATTTCCTCCTAGTATTCCAGAATTACAACTCACCTGACAACCATTCCTACAAGTGAGTCCTCCCCAACACAGCAGTCATGTGCATTTCCTAGTATTCCAGAATTACAACTTTTCTGACAATCATTCCTACAAGTGAGTCCTCCCCAACACAGCAGACATGTGCACTTCCTCCTAGTATTCCAGAATTACAAAAGATATGTTCTATCTGCAACCAGAAAGCTTCTGGGAAGACTGGTTCATTTCTAATCCAAGAAAACAGAGCAAGGGGTACCACGCAACCATCTTCTGTCTCCCGATAGCCTAGGGTCCCAGGCAGTCTCCACACAAGTCAAAGCTCCACATTGGAAGTGGTGGACGTTAGCTTGCTAAAGTAAGACTCAGATCATCAGAACTTGACCTAATTCCTTGAACATAACTGAAACGGGACAGGACTGGTAGAGGCATGGCTTCCAGAACATTTCTAAGACTGGTATCTACCTATATGTGTGGACGTGTCTAATCACTGCCAAGCCACCAGCATCAGAGAGCCATCTTGGAAAGTACATCATCCCCCTTTGGTCAAAAGGCACAGATGTCAAGGCCACAGGTATCTGAACACAGTGGAAGAGAACTAAGAAGAATCTAAAAGCTTGCATGACCTTACCTGAACTCTGAGTCATGCTGCATTGTGTACACACCAAGCAAAAGGTTTACTCAACAGAGAATATGTTGTTGTTGAATATTTATGATGCATATATTATGAGATATATGCAATATATTGGTATAGAGATACTCTAGCTACTCATACAACCACATAATCACAAGGTGACACTGTTTGCTGCTCCTATGCACCCAGAAAACTGACACAGCATCTTCAAGCAGAACATCAGCTAAACTTAGGATCAATGTCTGTGTTACTTGCTTTCTACTTTTTAAAATTTTGTATACACACACACATAGAGACACACTCGCTCCATGGTACCTCTGTGAAGGTCAGAGAACAGCTCGTGGGAATCAGTTCTCTCCTTCCACAACATAGTTTGTAGGGATTGAACTCAGGTTATCAGACCTGGTAACAAGTACATTTGCCAACCGAGTCATCTTGCTGGCCTCCACTGTACAGTTTTTTAAATACAACATTTTAATTATTTAAGAACTTCATATGTATATACAATGCATTTGAATCAAATTCACCCCCAACTCCTCCTAGACTCACCCCCTACTTTGCCACACCCTCCCAACTTCATGTCCTCCCCTTTTCTTTAGTAACCCACCCATTCCATTTTGTGTTGCCAATATATTTATAAGTGCAGGGCTACCCAATGGATCATGGCTGATCTACCAGGTGCCATCCTTAAAGAAAACTGACTGTCCTCCCTCAGAAGTCACCAACTGTCAACAGCTTCTGAGCTAGAGGTGGGACTTGTGAGCCTCCTCCCATTTCATGCTGGTATGTTGAAGGCTTGATACTGTGCACGCAACTACAGCTGCTGCATCAAGTTCATGAGTCCAGCTGTCCTGTCAAGCCCACAAGACAATGGTACCCTACACTCCTTAACTGAAGTTATCCTATATAAGAGGAGATGCTCCTCCAGAAGCCATAGGTCACCACATAAAAAGCCAAGTGCCGGGTGTGGAATACATCCCCTGTGTTGGTTAGAGGTGTCCCAGACACCTCCAAAATAATACAGGCTATTGTTGCTCTTGCTTACCCACCAGAATTTGATGGGAAGACCCTCCTACTGAGGTCACCACATATTTTGGTCACAGGACATAGAAATATAAAGTCAGTACTAAACAGGACACTTCTTCCCTGCCAGCAGGCTATCAGAGTACCAGAAAGTGCTAAGCAGGCTGCTGGAAGAAAGTCAACAACAGTCTCGCCCAGCTGTGAACCCCATGCACTACAATAGTGACAGGTATAGCAAGACATGCCCTTGGAGGCTACAGTGGTGTAACGTTGGGGAGGTAACAAACTACTTTCCGATTGGCTTTAAGCTCCACAGGAGGAAATGTGTGCCTAGTACTGTAAATCTGGCCAAGAACTCATAATTGGGGAGCTCAGAGCTCCTCAGGGTGAACCTACTACTATTATTTTGCTAAATGCACATGTCAAACTGCCCTCTAAATTCATATCTCTGTATCCAAAGATCGGTGCAGCTCTCAGATCTCATCGGAGAAGTTTCTCGTGACACAGATGGCAGTTAACCTAGAAACTCACAACTGGCCAAAGCGCAGAGAGTGAGTGTCACCGGAGTGTTCAGCCATAAGTGGACGTCTATGTCATACTCTCCCCAGGACTCTCAGGGACCCTTGAGGAGGAACGGTGGAAGACAGTAAGAGCCAGAGGTCAAGGAAAAGAAACAGTATCTTTTTACAAACCTGGCCTGTCCTTTGAAAAAGATAGCTACTGTCAACAGAAAGGTTATGAAGCCCAAGAACTCATTGAAATTAGGGTTTCTACTTCAGCATTCAAAACTGCATTTTTAAAACTTTGCATTCTTGGTATTTGGTTTTACAAATATCAAACAATGCGAAATCTTCAGAAATAAAGGAAAAAAACTTAACCAGGTAAGGCTAAAATGTAATGTCTATATTTTTTTTTATTTTGTCTAAATCCCTTCTATACGTAATTCAACAAATCAGATATGTGGTGATACCAAACATGTATAAACTCTAATGCCTACCCACAGAGCTCATGAACATGTCATGGGGAGGGGTAAGGCAGACAGGAACAGAATGAAAAAGAAAAAAAAAAAGAGTATAAAAAGTATGCAAAGTGGAGTTGAGGTCAGGAGATGAGCAAAGGGGAAGAGTTGCTTATGGAAGCAATCCAAGTGGGATTTTTACAACTGTGATATGTGCTTCTTCTTAAAGTACAAAAGTGCCAGAGAGCTACCTAGGACAAGCCGCCCTCCTTGGCATGGGGCTAGCTGAGAAACATAAACAAGGGGTCCTCCTTTAAGTCTTATTAAAATACCTTCAGTTCCGTGATGGTGTTTACTCAAGATTTAAATCTCCAAATTAGTAAATGTTAGAGCTCTGATTTGTTTACTTGGAAAGTCTTGCCCATGCCTGTGAGTATCTTCACTACCCAAAGCACACAGAGCTACAACAGTAATGACAATATTAACTGCTAACAGTTAACACTGACGGAACACAGATGTCTACGCCAGGTGGCAATCGGCATCCGATATACGTCTTATAACCATGAGGCAAATAATGATACTATGCTCATTTTACAGATAGAGAAACTGAGGCTCAGAGAGGTTAGCCCTATGAAAGTCACCAATTGATTATCAGACACAGGAGTTCCAGCTGGGCGACGACCTGACCCCTGAGTCTTTCATTTTAACCTCTGCCAGGTTATGGAACCAGTAAGACTCTTTCCTTGGAAGTGAACTTCATTAGAAAATGTATCTCTCTTTTGAGCAAAGGACACCAGGTAAGCTCTCTCTCCTAACCATAGCTCCCCAGGACAAACTAAAGGGCAAAGGTACAGCTCCTCTAGTTCCTTCTATGAACCTGGCCCACCACCACTAGTCTGTAGAGCAGTGGTTCTCAACCTGCAGGTCATGACCCATTTGGAGTTGCCGTAGATGAACACTCTCCCAGGTGTACTTTCTTCTTTTACAGACTTTTTTCTTTTAGGGAGAAAAAAAAAAACCTAGAAAGTAAAGCCAGCAGTTACATTTGTCTCCATTAAAGCAACAATTCAAATGTTTTACTTCTTAATACTGGTGGCCTCCTTCCAGTGCTATTCCAAATCCTCTGATCTTTGCCGTTCATCTGATCACCCCACCATCTTTGTAGACTCTTCTGACCTTGCAGATAGCTATTCCCCTGGTAAGAACCCACACCCACTCTTTCTTATTCTCATCCTCACGAAGCCTACTAGAACCTTAGTGGGTAGCCTCGCACCTTTTCACCTCCTGCAAGAGTTCACGGTAGCTATCGAGAAGCACATGCTCAGTAAATTCTTGCTACATTTCTTCTTATTATCATCGGCAGTTTATTTCAGGAGATGGTCTTTCTGTGTAACCCAGGCTGGTCCTGGATGAAACATTCCTCCAAATGCTGATTAGAGGCACGTGCCATTCTGCCAGACTGCAATATTGCTAAACCAAGAAAGTAACTTTTCCTTTAAACTCTTTCCTCCAATTCTTCTACTGTAAACCCTAAGAGTTATTAGCCTTACTCTTCCCAGGAACCCTGGGATGCTATTAAAAATCCCCTTGCTTCTCACTGACAAAGTAACTGCTACATTTTATATGCGTGACTAATTAGACATGTGACTGGCACATAGTTCTTTAGGAATTTTAAAGCCTGATTCACAGGCAAATATGTATGTATAAAACATATATACACACCTACAACTGCATTCACAATGCATATATGTAAATATTTAAATTCCTTCCAAAGCAATGTATGCACCTGATTTCCAAACACATTTAATTGAACCCACTGTTGCTTCAATGAAATTTCTACTTAATTGGTTACTGGGTGTGAATTATTAACTAGTGCTCCTCGAGACTTAGAACATGAAAAAAGAAAGAAAGAAAAGCTCCTGGTATAGTTGGAAGATAAGTGACATCTCCCCACCTCCATGGTTGTACAACAGATCCTTTCCCTGTCTTCCAGTTATGTAGTCAGGCTCCATGTGCTCTGGAGAGGTGGTCTGAATAGCCTTGAAGCAGGAGGACCACTTTAGATCTGCATCCTCTTCTGATGGAAAGACGCGCAAAGTCTCCACAGAACCAGCACTACACCCCAGTTTCTGCCAGAATATGAAGAATCACCCACCGACATTCCTGAAACATGTCTTCTGCCCTCGGTGTCTTTTCAAACAGGCTGCTACATTAGTAAAGTAGGATGGGTTCCTAACACTGAAAACCAAACACTTAACATTCATCAGAACACCTCTACTCCAGCACTGCTGAGGTTTTGATATGAGTACCCCAATCCATATGTTGGTAAATTAACCCCCAAACTTGTATCTTAACAGTTTGAAAGTGGAGCCTTGGGAAGCTACTAGGATGAGCAGAGGTCATCGGGGTGATGGCCCCAGGATGGCATGAACGGCTTTATATAGAGGAAAAGAGGCCCAAGGCAGCACACCTGGTCTGTCACATCATATGATGTCCTTTGCCATATTAGAGCACAGCAAGGAGGCCGGCAACAGGTTTCAGCCACATGTCACGCCATGCTCTTGAACTTTCCAGCCTCCAGACCTCCTATTCGTTATCAATTACTCAGCCACCGGTGTTTGTTACAGCAACAAAAGCAAGCGTCTGAGAGATGAGGGTAAAGTCCCTAAGACCCAGGTGCCGACACTGTGTGTCACTCAGGAGGCACGGTGTCCTCCTTCTCAGCTCCATGCCCCATCATCCACCACGGTTCTCCTTTCATCATGAAGCTATTACCTGTGTGTCGAGCAAATGTGAAGCTCTGCAGAACCTCTCAGCCCATGTCACTGTGCCAAGGGGAACACTTATATTTATCCTTGGTCTACTGGTGGCCTCGAGAGCTAGAATGGAGTGCTAAAAAGAAGAGCCGCCAAGGTCTAGCTTACAGTGGCGCAAACCAAATCCCATGCCAGGACACAAAACTATTAAGGATGCCTGGAATGTGATTGTTTAGTTGTACACAGCTGCTCATGGAGAGCTGCTCCAGAAGTTTCAGGGTGCCTGCTAAGTCACCTTTAAGACACTCATCTAACATAACTCGTGGTGATCCATTAGCCACCATCCCAGTTAAAGGCACTGAAGGTAGTCAAGTGATAGCTTACTGGGTAGTTCACTTAGGGACAGCAGTTTGGAGACAGATGTTTATGACAACAGGCAGCAGATGCTGAGCTAGCCTGGGGAATGCATATAACAATGGGTACCTTATAAATATAAGTGGCCATTGCCAACAGAAACATTTAATCATCTAAAAGACCAGAAGAGTTGTCAAAGCCATGATGGCCTCTGTAAAGAGGACTTCAAATGTTCTCACCGGCATTCTTGCTTATCAAAATCAGTAGGTGTACTTTCATAACCAGCAGTAGGAGTAGATGAAATAATTTACTCTTTAAGTAGTAGCCAAAATGATACTGAGAAGGCCATAGCAAAAGAGTATCTTGTGTTTAGAGCCAGTGAGGGAGCTGCAGATGGGTCAGAACTGAGCCTGCCCCTGCTTTCCGAGCTCACGGTCTTGTTTACTGGTCAAGGTAAACCCTGAGAAGGAAGGGGTCTCACCTCTTCTCCTAGTCCCCATTCCTCCCAGACCCCACTATCCCCTCTTCCACACTCTGCTCTATCCAGGATTCCCTATTATTACCTGCCAAAAGAATAGCCAAA
Source organism: Peromyscus melanophrys (assembly GCA_902168415.1). Lineage (NCBI taxonomy): Eukaryota > Metazoa > Chordata > Mammalia > Rodentia > Cricetidae > Peromyscus > Peromyscus melanophrys. Next base: position 29,409 of record CABHPR010115164.1, on the reverse strand, counting down.
GAATAATCTAGACTATACCAAGCAACCTCTTCAAAGATTGGCCTTTGTGCAATTAGAAGCAGATGGCCTTATCTGGCTCACACAGTGATTTGTCCCCACCCTGTCCTGCCCCTTCAGGTAACCAGGTGGCTGGTAGTGGCACCTTCTCTCAAACAATAGTAATTCATCCCACTCATTACCTCCTGACTATCAGTACTACCTAGCCTAAAAAGTGTTCCGGCATTATTATCTAATTCAATAATCCTTGAAGATAGTCTACCATTGTGTTCCTATTCCAGTTATAACACGAGTCACATGAAAGTCTAGTTCAAAGCAGGTCTGCCTCCACAACCCTCACAAATCTGAACCTACCTTTATTTTTAGCTTGTCTTTGATCACAAGCTAAGACCACTGAGATCAGCACCAGGACCACATCTCCTTCAAAATCTACACCATTCCTCGCACTGTCCTTCAAGAACACACAACCAGAAGAAGCCACTGAAACTGCAGCTTGGATTTGGAGAAACACAGATAAAACCAACCAGGTGGAAGATGTGGAAGTCCTGACACACTGTAACCCATTTCTGGGAATCCCGACCTAAGGAAAGGTCGGTCTTGTTTGTTTGTTTGTTTGTTTGTTTGTTTGTTCTTCTCTCATATATTACATGTGACCATAGTTTCCTCTCCCTCCTCTCTTCCCACTCCCCTGCCCACACACCTCACCTCTCCCCGAGACCCATTCCGATACCACAGGGAGTGGTGGCTGACCTGTGAATCCAGACACCTTTCAATAGGAAATGGGTCAGAGGACAAATGTGAAGTATATTTATTATCTGAAGCCTGGACACCTGTTAACACAAGTAGGTCTCAAACGCACGCGCAGGCATGCGCGCACGCACACACACACACATACACACACACACATGTGGTGGTATTGTGTTCCCTAAAATATTGTGTATGCTAATAAACTTATCTGGGGTCAGAGAACAGGACAGCCACAATATGAAACAGAGGTTAGGCAGTGGTAGCATACGCCTTTAATCCTAGCATTCCAGAGACAGAAATCCCTCTGGATCTCTGTGAGTTCAAGGCCACATTGGAGACGGGCAGGCGTGGTGACCCACACCTTTAATCCCAGGGAGTGGTGGTAGAGAGCAGAAAGGTATGTAAAGCGTGAGGACCAGAAACTAGAGGCATTTGCCCTGGAGAGGCATTTGGCCTGGAGAAGCATTTGGCCTGGAGAAGCATTTGGCCTGGTTAAGTTTTCAGGCTTTCGAGAATCACAGTTCAGCTGAGAGTCATTCGGATATGAGGACACAGAAGCTTCCAGTCTGAGGAAACAAGACCAGCTGAGAAGTTGGCCAGGTGAGATTAGCTGTGGCTTGTTCTGTCTCTCTGACCTTCCAGTGTTCGCCCCAATAACTGGCCTCAGGTTTGATTTTATTAATAAGAACTTTCAAGACTCATGCTACACACACACACACCCCCAAACATTCATGACACACTGTCCAGCCATCCAGTTTTCTTGTTACTTCTGAGTCACTAGTAACCAATCATCAATGCCACTCAGTTACCCCAACTATCTCCAAGTTGTGCTAACAACAAGTAAAGCAATTGGGAAGAATAAATGGCAGTGGGAAGAAAGCCACTTGAGAAAGCGGTGACAGTTGAAAATAAGTTTTTGATGCCCTCCGTCCGTGAAGAGGCAGTGTGGGATGAGAGGGAAGACGTCTGTATCTGGCACTAACCGTCTCTACCGTCACTGTCACAGAGCCTCCAGCTCTTTCTTTTCAGCCAGGTTTTGCCTCCTTTTAGTATGAGAAGCACAAACAGAGAGCAATTAGGGCCAAGGAAGCACATTGAGGATGTCTGTAATGGAACAAGGGCAGAACACAAGTTAATCCCATGGATTTCCGTCAGCAGATCTCAAACTTCAGTGTGGTGACAGCACACCCGAGGAGCTTGCTGGAAATGCAGGCCACTGATCACCCCCACCTACCCTCTGTTCTGGGGTGGGCCCCAGGTGATCTCAGGCCGGTGGCCATCCCAGGTCAAACTGACTAAGTCACCTTTCCCAGCATCTAGGACAGCTAGTCTGCATTGGCTGGGAGGCCTGAATTTAAGTGGTAATTCAGCTGCTCAGAAATTACAGGGCCTGGGGTGGGTCATTTCGTCTTTCTAGGTCTATTCCTACCAAATGAGGAGAGTAGAAATCATGAAGGGCCACTAAGAAACACTGCCCTGGGAAGCGAGCTTTTGCTAATGAACCCCACAGAAGATTTAGTTCTATTTCAGAGACCCACAGAATAAGCACCTTTGATCTGCATGTTTATGGGCCAGATACAAAGGGCAAGGTCAGACAAAGTTGGAGACTTAGTACATCATGGGATCATATACATTCTATACCTCAGTGACATGGGAGCCAAAGGTACAAACCACCATGGTTGGGGGATCAGAGCTGCACGAGGCTGCCCAGAAGGGTGTCCCCAACCGAACCCCCCTACCCTCCACGGCAGGAGGCCTGTTCCTTTGGGGTCTGCAGACAGGGTGGCCTGCCTTCCTGTGTCTTTACTCTGAGTCAAGAGAAGGATCCTGGTAAAAAGAACTTTTGTCAAAACCACCGGCACACAGGTACAGTGGTCCTGCCTTTTCTCTACACCAGGCTTGCCCTTTAGGGGGGACAGGTGACACCCCTCCCCCCTAAAAAAATAAACAAATGCTTCAGATGGAGAAGCATCATGCAAAGGGCCTTTTCCCTCCCCATGGAAGTGTGGCGCTGTTCACTGCTCTCTCTGAAATCGGGGTCCATTGGTTCAGTAAATACAGCATCTGAATTAATAGGGGATTTAAAGGAGCTGGAGGGGAAAGGCCATGCCCTCAAAGAAGATCTGTGGTTAGCTCTGGGTCTCAGGGAGAAGTTAAATTGACATCCTCATTCCCTCTTTAATTACTGGGGGAGGGAGCACCAGCAGAAGGAATGGAGGGGACTGTCAATGAGTTAGGAGGGACCCTGGAGGACAAAGGGAGTCAGGGAGATGATGATTGACAGCCCTTAGTTTCTTCCAAGACAACCAAATAAACTAGACTGCAAACCAGTGAGTCCTCTAAGAAAACGACAGTCAACAGAATGCGGCCTCGATTTAGTATGTACTTCCAGCAGGAGAGGAGCTGGGGGCTCATAAACTGCAAGGAACATGGGTTCAGAACAAGGACGTTCCCAGCCTCTCCCCAGCTTACCCTCCACCTTAGGTGTGCTAGCGTAGGCTTGTACCAGAAGCCCCATTCCATTCAAGCTAGGCTCTCTGCTCAGGATGCGAGTTCCCCTTTCTTCCTTAAGGTGCACATGGTCCATATTTATTGGAAGGAGATGTAAGAAGCCAATTTATATGAGAGTTGGTGAATTCTGGTATAATGGATAAGTAATACGTTAAGTAGTATTGATGTTAAATTTAGAATCGAGAATATTTCTATGCTGAGCTTAGGAGTGTGATGTGCTATGGAAGATGATGAATTCTGTCAATCTGATGGTCTGGGTCAAAGTTAGAGGAAGATCCAAGGCCTCCACATCTTTGCCTGCTCCAGAGGGCATGCAGGAAGTCCAGTGAGCTCAGAAGCACAGTTAATCCCCATCCCCACACTGGAGGGCCTCAGCCTGTATCCCACTGAGACGCCTGTCTTCCTCTCAGCATCTTTGGAGGGGGTAGAAAACCAGGCAGTTCTCTGCATCAGGCTGCACTGATGCCTCATCTACAGGACCTAAGTAGTGGTAAAGGAATGGGGGGTTGGCAACTAAGAAGAGCAGACTCCACCACAATCTGCAACAGGCAGGTCGCAACTTCCAGTCCTCTGCTAAGGAACAAAACCAGAGAAGGCAAAACATGCAGAGACTCCTCTGGGAACCCACACCTGCCTCCAGGGCCACCTCCACAACAACAACTCTGAAACATCTCCCTAAACACAAGGCGCCCTCGATTCCTACCAGAAGCAAGGAGTTATCCAATTGATCGCTACATTTGATCGATGCTATTTTTAAAACACGACCTAGCTGTGCTCCCTCCTTGCCAACCTCCACTACAGCTTTAATTTGTCTTTATCTCTCCCCTGAACTATCACAAGATCCCCGACTCTAGTCCCACAGCATTTTCCCCTCACTTCAAGGTCAAGGTAAGCCTTTTTTCTCCCAAGCTTTATTATGGTATAATTGGATCTCTGCCCACTACATATCAGACAGAGAAATTAATTTCTGGAATACATCAAAAACTAAAAAAAAAAAAAAATCTACCAAAAATCATCCAATCAGTAAATGTGAATGGAGAGAACGTTCAAAGACAGTACAATGGCCAATAAGCGTATTTTAAAAAGTGTTCCCATGTTCTTAGCAGGAAAGTACAAACCAAAACTCCAGTGAGATTCCATCGCACACCAGTCAGAATGGATATCACCAAGAAAAACTATAAATGCTGTGGAGAAAGGCTGGGGATGGGATCCTGTACATCTGGGTTTGTTGCAATCTAGTCATAACAGCCTGGATGCTCATCAACAAATTAATGGATAAAGAAAGTGCCATGTGCCAGGCATAAGTGCTGCACATCTCTAAGTTCAGAGCCAGACTGCTCTCCATAGGGACTTCCAGGCCAGGCAGGGCTACATAGTGAGTTGAGAGAGAGAGAGAGAGAGAGAGAGAGAGAGAGAGAGAGAGAGAG
>CABHPR010115164.1:4517-15541 GCA_902168415.1 Peromyscus melanophrys | reverse complement strand
TGTGTGTGTGTGTGTGTGTGTGTGTGTGTGTGTGTGTGTGTGTGTGCGCGCGCGCGTGTGCATGTGTGTATGTCTGTTTCTTTGTGATGGATGTGTGTTTTTTGGAGGGGTGTCTATGTAGGTGTGTCTGTTTGTGATGGATGTGGTTTTGTTTTCCTCTGTAAGTTAGGGTACCACTTAGATTTCTCTAGCCCTGGATTACTGCACTCCAGCCTGGATGCTCTGTTAAGCTTCACTGTTCCCAGCCATCAAGCAATGTGTCAACCAGATTCAGTCTTCCTCCAGATTCTGGGCACCATCTTTAATTATGAAACAAACTATATGTGAGGTCTGGAGAGATGGCTCAGCAGTTAAGAGCACTTACTGCTCTTCAAAGGACTGGGTCCCATTCCCAGAATCCACATGGCAAATCACAGCCATCTATAACTCCAGCCTCAGAGGATCTGGTGCTCTCCTTTGGCCTCTGAACGTACCAGGCTTGCACATGGTACACTATGCAAGTGCAGACAAATGCTCATACACATAAAACAAAAAATGAAATTTAAAGACCAAATTGTATTTTACACACAGTTCCCCTCAAACAGCAAATCTGATATCCTGTGCATTCCCTTAAACAAAATTATAAAAACCACATAATAAACATTTCAATATTTACCCAGGACCATACACTATGTTAAGTGTTTGGCATGAATTAACATTCAGACTTCATAGCACCTTGGGATCAGTGCTGTTAGTGTCCATATCTAACCCAGAACAAGATCCTGCCTTTGTGGAGGAATTTCACTTTGGGGCCAAGGTTCTTTGATCCTGGAACACACCCTCTAGCACAGCATCTCCCCATAACCCCTCCAGTCCTTTCTTCCACGGGCACTGTATTCCATGACTGTTTTACACGCCCACATTCACAGAAGGGCTTCTCCCACCAGGTAAACCTCTTTAGAAACTGCCACACAGACGAACCCAGAGACGGAACTCTTAGATGATTCTGGACCCCATCAAGTTTGACAATGAAGATTGATCACATGGGCACAAGTTACCAACCCAGGCACAAAAGCCCCACTCCTAAGCCATTCTCAGAAGGCAGCGAGATAAGCTGGGAGATGAGGTTACACACAGCTTGCATACTTGCTTCAAGCAAGGAGCCCGAAATGTGTCCACTGATAATGAATCAGAAGAAATACTAACACCCAAGAAGTTTGCAAGCAAGACTTTCTCAAAGAAAAATTCTGTACAAAACTCCACTAAAAATTAGAGAGAACTATTACATGAAGTTTTCTGACCATGGATATTTTTGCCTAAGTGAAGAATGCCATGCCAAATGTAGAATTTATAATTCTAATTCCTTGTTTGCAATTCCTTAAATCACAAACTTGATTGCAACCTGTGGTCTGGCTTGTGGTATAGAGCCATGAGCCAAGTCTTTGGTCCCATGGGGTCACTTCCTCCGTGGCATTCCAGGGAAAGAGTTCCCTTAATATTTGGCAAACAGGAAAGGATTTAATAAAATATGCAATGCAAGATTCAAAGCATGAGTTAAAAAGTAAACCACCAGTTGTGATGTGGTTCTTTTCAAACTCATCTCACTGTTTGACAAAGGATGGAGCTTGCCCTTAAGGCGTTTAATCTGTGATGAGTAAGTGAAAAGGAGTTCCATTTTCAGAGCATCAATAGCAAATACAATTGTCATAGAAAGAAAGAAAGAAAGAAAGAAAGAAAGAAAGAAAGAAAGAAAGAAAGAAAGAAAGAAAGAAAGAAAGAAGGAAGGAAGGAAAGAAGGAAAGAAAGGAAGAAAAGAAAGAAAGAGAGAGAAAGAAAGAGAGAGAGAAAGAAAGAGAGAGAGAGAGAGAGAGAAAGAGAGAGAGAGAGAGAAAGAAAGAAAGAAAGAAAGAAAGAAAGAAAGAAAGAAAGAAAGAAAGAAAGAGAGAAAGAAAGAAAAAGAAAGGAAGGAAGGAAGGAAGGAAGAAAGGAGAGGAAGGAAGGAAGGGAGGAAGGAAGGGAGGAAGAGAGGAGGATGGAGGGAGGGAGGGAAAGAAGGAAGGAGAGAGAAAAATGGATGGATGGATGGATAGACAGACAGACAGACAGACAGACAGACAGATCGATCAATCAATTCTTTCTGGCACTACTATTAGTCGCAGCGGGTCCATTCCAAGGACTGAGATATGGAGCAAAGTGATGGATGACGTCACGGGCAGTGGTCAGCAGTGAGGTATGAACTGAGCAACAAGAAGAAACGGAGTTAAACCACAGCTCAGAACTTATAGTTAAGGGTCAGGGAGTCACTTCGATAATGCTACCATGAAGCATTTGGGGTTCGGTAGAGGTCACAAAGGATGCAAGACAAGGAGGGGACAAGGGCCAACAGAAATGGGAGGATCAGAGATCATCGCACAGCTCAAATCAGACTGGATCTCATGAAAAAGAATTCAAAACAAAAATAAAAGCTGATCCCCTCAGGGAGCCAGATACCATGTAAACCCCTATAGTCCTTCTAGGTCTGTGGGGAGTCGGTTCTGGGACCCCCCCCCCACAGGGCAAGCAGATGCACTGAAGTCCTTTATATAAATCAATGTGGTATTTGCATAGAACATACACACCACCTTCCCTGCTAGTTATCCTGATACACACACACACACACACACACACACACACACACACACAGCCCAACACTGATTCTCTCTCTAGACTCTGTGGTACTTCATTATAAATGTTCACTCATCTGGCCCCCCTTTGACCAGCGATGCCAAAAATGTTCTCCATGCTCAACTCTGGATTTCTTGTAACACTGAATAGAGTGCAGTACATGCTGTCTAAACAGTGTTTATACTGGATTATTTAGGGAATGATAAGAGTTGAGGTTATTCAGTATAGACATGAGGCTTTCAGGCATTTTCAATGCGTAATCAATCAGTTTAGTCTAAACACATGTAGACCATTGCTGTGGGGGGGGGGGGCAAATGTCTTCCCCAACAAAGCAGTGAACTGGGGATGAAGGCTAAGTCATCTGAAGAGAGAACAAGGAATAATTCAAAGACCTTCTTACAGCATCCCTTAGCTTTTTAATCATGCCTCAACCATGGGATAGAACCCAGCATACAAAACCTGCTTCCAAACTAGCTCATTTTTTTTTTTTTCGGAGCAAAATGGGTGCTCTGAATACAAGATAAGCAAAAACAGGCATGCCAAACAAACCTCCCGGGTCCTCATGTTTTCACAAGCCCAGATTATACCCTTCCCTGAAGCTCAAAACAAAGTTCTGGCCCTTGCCCTCTGACTCTGCTGCCTGACATCTGGATATACACATCTGTGTTTGCTGCTCTCACCCTACATATGGCCTCCTTCCCACAAGTCCCAGTGAGCGATCCTGCTAGGTGTGTTCATGCAGCCCAACACTTAGCTCACACTAGCTTTTGCTGCACGTCCTTATAAATGTTCAAAATTTAGACCTGGCCCTGTTACCAGCTCTGGCAAAGGTTTATTCTGAAATTTCATTCCCAAGCTGTGGTTTTCACATGGCCTCACATTTCTCAGTGCTGTTAATTTATGGGGGAAATACTATTGAAAATTATAAAGTCACAGCCACATGAGTTATAGGGACTTCTGCATCAATCTACGAGCTTGTAAATTTTATGGAAAAACAGCAGCCCTTGAAAAGAAGAGTCACTAAAGTGGTTTCGTGTTTATTTCTATTAGATGAGACACTCCAGCCAATTTCTCTACTAAATTAGCTTGCCTTGCCATACTGGAGCCAATGCAATGACAACAGTCCCAAAGGCTATGCATTTTAAGTCATGTGAAAATCAAATGCGCGGGAATGAATATTCCATTTTGTTTTCGGCACACCACACAATTCATTTGGTGTGATTTGTGCAATCTCTCCCACACTGGAGATTCCATAGAGGAGGGAATCATACAGCAAACACAGATGATCAGATATGACATTTTAATGTTTACACAGCTGTCCAGGGCTGTGTAAACATCAGCACCATCACACACACTTCAGAGTCATCCACAATAAAAGTGTAGTCAAGTTTGGAAGGCTCCATCCAAAGGACATTTGTAAACACAGTCTTGGCAACTTTAAAACAAGCTCAGAGATGCAGGAGGGCAGGATGTTAGATGATTGAGTTAATCACCTTCTTGGACCACTGTAACCTCAATGACAAACTAGACCTGCCATGTGGCTAATAGTCTAGGGACCTAATCCTAGAAAAATTAAAAGAGAATTCCATGCAGCAGAAGCCCAGGACTAGTATTTAAATCCCTAATGGGAATCTAACACACAATGTAAAAATTACTCTTCTACCAGAGAGAGCGGGAAGAAACTTTTATGGAATATTTTCTTGGTGCAAAATGCTATGCTAGGAACATGTGTTGACTCCCTACTTCTTTTAAATGTTTTTAAAGACTTGATTTGTGTGTTTTATGTGTGTGTTTCCCCTGCCTGCATGTTTACGTGCTACATATTTGCCTGGTGCCTGCAGAGATCAGGAAATGTGTTGGATCCCCCAGGACTGGAGTTACAAATGGTTGAGAGTGGACAGGTGGGTTCTGGGAATACAACAGGGGTCCTCTATAAGAGTAACAAGGGCTCTCAACATTGAGCCTATTTGCTAGTTCCAGTATTTCTTATGGTTCAGATATGAAAGGTCCCCATTTACCTACCACTATGTAGAAACAGATCAGCAGTTTGGAGCAGGTACTGCTCTTGGAGGGACCAAGTTCTGTTTCCAGTATCCACATCCAGCAGCTCACAATTGCCTGTAACTCCAGCTACAGGAGACCTGATGCCCTCATCTGGTTTCCAAGGGTACTACACTCACATGCACATATCCACACACACACACACACACACACACACACACACACACACACACACACACACACTTTTTTTTTTTAAGAATAGAAAGATTCCTCTAAAAGCCTCATGTATTGAAGACTTGGTCCATAGCTCGTGGCTCCACTAAGAGGTGAATGACGCATTAGGCAGCCAACTTTATCAGTGCATTAATCAACGGATAAGCCCACAGCTAAGTGGATTATTAGGCCTAGTTGGAGGAAATAGATCACTAGATAGATGAGTGCCTTTGAAAGTTTATCTAACCCTTCTTCCTCCCTTCTTCCCTCCCCCTCACTCCAGGCCACCGCAGAGTGTCAGCTTTGCTCTAACTCATGTTCCTTGCGATGATGTTCTGCGCTATGAACTAGAAACAACACAGCTAAGCAACCATAGACTAAATACTCCTTCAGGTCACTTTTCTCAGGCATTTTCTTACAGCAACGGAAACACGAACACACCTGAACGCACTATCCTGTAGGCACTAGTAGCCCATCCCACATTTCACCAGTAAGGGAACGGCAGCTCCGAGAGGCTAAATAAATTCCATATCCAATCAGTGAAGGAAATGTGATTTAAACCTCCCGTAGTCTGTCTCCCAAGGAGGCTCTCTTAGCAATGACTCTGTAGCTAAATGCTGGCCCTAGAGACATCTCTGTAAGCGCCAAGCAGGTTTATCCATATTTAATAGCTCTCTAGGGGTGGGGTGGGGTGGGGTGGACTGGGGGTAGGGTGGAGTCAGAAGGATTACTAAAGAAAGTATAGAAGAGAAATGTTGCTTAAAGGTACAAGTAACAGAACAAATTAGTGAAGGTGAGAAGTACAACTTAAAATAGTACTCTTCCTGGGCCTGGTAGCATGTGACTATAAGCCCAGAACCTGAAACACAGAGGCATAGGGATTGCCTCAAGTTTGAGGGCAGTATGGAGTGATTTCCCCAGGCCAGTCTGGGGTACACATTTGAGGCTCTATCTAAATAATAATACCCTCCTAAGGAATCACATTCTTACTAGTAGTTCTAATTTCCTCATTAATTACATAATTTAGAGCTACATAGAGATCCCAGGGCATTTAGCAGAATGTTTCCATCATCCTTGCCACTAGATGCCAGCTAATGTTACCTAGGAAAGGCCATGCCAACCTCGACAGCATGCTTCCAAGAGACAAATGAAGACACTGAGCAGGCAAGAAAACCAAAGAATATGAAGCAGGACAAGCAAATGTCCTCACCGCTCCTATTCCAGACGGCTCCAGCACTTTTCCTACACTGTATAACATGTCTAGCATGGGCAAGAGAAGAAAAAAACTTGTTTTTCCACGGATCTCACAAGCTATTATCTCATTTCTTCCCTTTTCCACAAAACTTCTTTAAAAGCGCTCTCTCGTTCTCTCTCTCTCCCCTATCTCTCTCCATATATATACTATTCCTATTTTCTGAATTTTGAAAAATCTCTCAGCTACTATCTCTTCAAATATTGCTTCTGTTCTATTTCCCCCTTTCTCTTCCTTTGGACTCCAACATGATTGTTAAGCCCTCCTACCTTATCTGATGGATAGATGGATGGATGGATGGATGGATGGATGGATGGATGGATGGACGGACAGAGATCTTCAGCTCTGTTCTACACTTCAGGAAAAAAAAGTGGCTGACTTATCTTCCAGCTAAGTTATTCTCTTTTCAAGTGACTTACTTTCCAAACCATCCTTTCAGGACTGTATTTTTGTTATTTCCATTTCTGACTGTAACAATGCCATTTGTTTTTACAGTTTCTAGCTCTCTAACAAAATTCTCAACTGCATCTTTTCATTTTTTATACATACTGGTAATTAAAGTTTGTATTCATTTTCTGAAATCCATGTTCATCTGTTTTTACTTTGGGTTCTTAGTTTCCTCTGTAATTTTGAACAAGCCTCATCTTCCACCTTGTTCTTCTCCATGTACAATCACACTACCTTCATAAACTCATCCGGTCTCATGGGTTTAGATGCCTCCTACGGTGGTTCATTCTCATTATCAGTTTGACTGGATTCATCATCACCTAGGTCACCCACGTCAGGGTGTTTCTGTGAGGGTGATTCCAGAGGACACTAAATGAGCAGAGAAGACCCTACCTGACTATGGACAGCACCATCCCATGAATGAGCAACCAAGAATGAAAAACTGAGAAGGGGAGAAGAGGAGGAAGAGGAGGAGGAGGGGAAGGAGGAGAAGGAGGAGTAGAAGGAGAAGGAGGAGGAGGGAGGAGGAAGAGGAGAAGAAGAAACAGGAGCTGGAGTGACGAATCAGCATTTACAAGCACTTGCTGCTCTTGCAGAAAAACAGAGTTTGATTACCAGCAACCATATCTGGCAGCACACAACCACCTAGAACTTCAGCTCCAGGTGATCCAACGCCCTTTTCTGGCCTCTATGAGCATGTGCACATATGTGTGCCTACACATACACAGACACATATGTACTCATAAAGTCCTTTAAAAAGAAAAACAGAGAAAGCAAGCTGAGCACCAACATACATCTCTCTCTGCTTCTTGACTCTTTATGAGTAGGTATCATGCTATGGATGCCATACCTTTGCTGCCATGATGGACCGTATATCCAAACTCTATTTTTCTGTAAATAATCCCAGTGATCATATTATGAAGAACACAGTTGATGTTCTAGAGTGCATATTCTGAGTGCAGAGTTCCCATTGTCACTATTTTATAGTCAGAGTCTAGAGAAGTGCCTGATACATATTATTAGGTGACCATAAAAAATTATAACATGCTAACCTCATGTGCTGGTGCATGTCTGTAATTCCAACACTCGGGATGCTGGGGATGTCTTTCTGTATGCTGTGAATGTGTGTTGCTCTGATTTGGTTGATAAATATAATGCTGATTGGCCAGTAGCCAGGCAGGAAGTATGGTATAAGCGGGATAAGCAGAAAGGAGAATTGTGGGCAGAGGAAGGCTGAGTCAGGATTCGCCAGCCAGGCATAGAGGAAGCAAGATGTGAAGGCAGAACTGAGAAAAGGTACCAAGCCATGTGGCTAAACATAAATAAGAATTATGGGTTAGTTTAAATGTAAGAGCTAGGCAATGGTAGGCCTGAGCTAGAGGCCGAGCAGTTTTAATTAATGTAAGCCTCTGTGTGTTTACTTGGGTCCAAGCAACTGCAGGACTGGCGGGTGAGAGAGATTTGTCCTGACCACGGGCCAGGTGGGACACAGGAAAACTTCAGCTACAGAAGCAAGACAATCTCAAGTTTGAGATCAGTGTGTCCTATGAATTAAGAGCCTATCTCAAAATCAAATTCTAGATTTCAAGCTTTTGGGTGGCAGGAATTCTAATCTGTCCTGTTCAGTTGCTGAGAAATCAAGGAGGCATGAGGTTAAGTCCTGAGGGAAAAAAGAAATACTGATTATCCTGAACTTGTATGACTTCCATGAACAGCATACTTTGACAGGACTGTTTCTATTATGACTTATTCTTGAGGTACTAAAACATGTGCACAGAGCATGCACAGGAGCACACAGTACACGCATGAGAATACAATAGAGAGAATTCAGCAAAGAAACATCAAAACCATCAAATACTCCACAACTAAATAAATATCTCGATTGAAGCACCCCTTTTTTTTCTTTTTAAAGCACATTCTGTAGCTAAATCATCTATGGTTGCCACATAGACTTGTTCTTAATTTCTTCTTTGCATTATCTTTAAACAGATGGAAGCAATAAAAAGCATCCAGCATGCTCAGCGTTCTAATTACTAGGCTATAGCTCTTTTAAAATGACACCACCCCTTTGACTTTACACTAAGCTCCTTACATGCCCTAAGTGTAGCATATTAAGAGCTCTTGAGCATATTAAGAAGTACCTAAGTAAACGAAAATCCTTCACTGTATTATAATATTTAATTAGAAAAGAAAAGGACTCTGTAATTATGGGACTTTACATGATGGAAATGTGAAATAAAGAGCTTAAAATCAAATGATGTGACAGACTCTTGCAGAGAAGTCTTTGCTCTCCCAACATTTTGATTGTCTATGTTTTGCATGAGAAATTGAAGACTATTGCTTAATTATTATGTCCAATGTACAGACCACAGAACTCTCAAAGACAGAAACGTAAATTGGAAAGGGAGTAAGAATAATGCAAACTGTATTTTTATGTAAATAATCCCAGTGATCAGAGTATAGAGCACAGCTAGTGCTCTAGAGTGGATATTCTGAGTGTAGAGTTCTCGTTTTCACTACTTTATATTCAGAATCTAGAGGAATGCTTGGTCCATAATACATGCTCATAATGTCTGATTGAACTTAAGATCTTCTAGACAGGAGGGAAGCCATCCCTAGTGCAGAAACCTAGCCAACACTCAGGGCTATCGAAGACATGGATCTTGGAGGAGAACCTACAACCACCACTTTACTAAACAACATCATCCTCAACTACATTCTAAATGTGTCCTGATGTCCACAGCTGTGTCGTTTTCACACCTTCAGCAAGGAAGCTTCTCTTTGTGATAGACAAAGACTTACAAAACAAAACTAAACCAAAAAACCCACAACTGATCAAAACGCAGAGTTGTGGAGCCCAGTCCCAATGGATACATCTATAACACAATTCCCACACCTAAGGCTCAGGGATGATTTTAGAAGAGAGAATGATTGCAAGAGCCAGAGGAACAGGGGATTTGTTGTGAGACTGCATCTCCAAGAAATATCAGAAGGGACACTCATGAAATCTCACCAAATGGCTACCTATTCATAGCCTGGGAGGACGCCACTAGACATGCTAATGTGGAAAGGGAAAAGGTCAGGAGACCTCAACCTTAAACAAAGAACTGCCAGCCACTGCGGAATGCTGAGAGAGAGCAGGAGAAATAGCCTTCCCCAGGAAGGGCACACCAACTAGTTATTCAATACCAAATGAAAGCACATATGTATAAGTGACATGATACAGACTGAGCAGATTGTATTTATGCATTTAGGAATGTTGAGAGATATAGATATAGAGAGAGAGATAGATCAACAATCAAGGAAAAAGAGACCATACATTTGAAAGACGGCAAGAGGTGGGTATGTGGGAATGTTTGGAGGGAGGAAAGGGAGGGAGAAAATGACACAATTATATTAATCTCAAAAATAAAAAAAAATTGTTTAAGTAAAAGTATAAATCAGATAACTCTGTGAAGCAGAATAAAAGTTATTAAGTATTTTTAAATACAACAAAGTAAAAATACCACTAAAACATAGTAAGTGTTAACCTCATGTGTATATGTAATCCCAACACTCAAGAGGCCGAGGCAGTATGCACTCAAGCTTGAGATCAGTGTGTCCTGTGAACTGAGACCCTGACTCAGAAACAAAAGCAAAAGCAAACAAAAGCAGGAGTGTGCTAACTAGTGTACTAGATACTGGGAACAGTGACATACTGCAGACCTATATGTCTTAACTACCATCACCACTAGAAAAGCAATCACCTAGAATCCATGGTTCTCTCTGGCTTTATGAGCATCTATAATGCGTATGTTAGGTACATACAAAAAAAGCAAGCATATAACAAAGTGCTACTTCATTTTCTTCTCTTTCTTTCAAAATAAAACTTTAGACCACAAATTCACCTCATCTCCTACAACTGAATCATTGCTAACTATGTTGGAATGTACCCTACATTTAGAAATATTAAGAAATTTCTTCTGTAGGCTATTTTTTCCCAGTTATTAAGGGCAAATGCAAGTATCTACTTTGATTTTATTTTTGAGTCATCTTCTCACTGGATGGAATGTTCATTGCATCATCTCAAAGCTGATGTGGCAAACACTCTCACAGGCTTACTGGAAAGTCCTCAGCCCAAACGTTACAGCAGACCCTGGAGCTGACTGCCAACTGTCTTTTTCTTATCTCACTAGCAGAGTCCAGATATATTGTAAAATAACATGCCCAGGCCAAAAAAAAAAAAAAAAAAAAAAAAGACATCATCTTCACATTGTGTCTACAAAATATTCTTGGGCCAGTGATGTGGGTTAAAAAGTTTTAGGGCCTGGCGGTGGTGGCGCACGCCTTTAATCCCAGCACTCGGGAGGCAGAGGCAGGTGGATCTCTGTGAGTTCGAGGCCAGCCTGGTCTACAAAGCGAGTTCCAGGAAAGGCGCAAAACTACACAGAGAAACCCTGTCTCGAAAAAACCAAAAAAAAAAAAAAAA
>CABHPR010115163.1:0-26192 GCA_902168415.1 Peromyscus melanophrys | reverse complement strand
TAAGAGCTAGACAGTGGTAGGCCTGAGCTAATGGCAGAGCACTTTAATTAATATGAGCTTCTGAGTGATTATTTTATAAGCGGTTGTGGGGCTGGGGAGGACTGGAGAAAATTCCAGCTCCAAATGGTGCCCAACGTGGGGCAAGAGTTTCCACCTAAAGCCTGAGAAAGAAGATTCTAAAACAGAGCTAAAAACAGCTTCCTAGTTGTCTTTCTCAAGTTAGTGGCTGCCTGCAGGTTTGAGCTACTATGGCAAGTTCCTGGCATGCGCGTTTGACCTGCAGTATGGAGGGAATAAGGCATCTGCAAGTGGCACATTACGATGCATGGTGGATTTAGCCTTTGCTAGTACAAAAAAAAGGTTTCTGGACTACTGGCTGCTTTGATAGAGGCATAGACCCACTGCCTCTGGCAGTGAGTATGGTTCCTCTGAAGCTGGGAGTAAACTTACCATCTCTATGCGGGAAAACTGAGGTGAGTGGAGCCACCAGTCAAAGCTACTTTTTAGCCCTAGTAATGCTACAGTTTAAAGCAATAGTTACACAATAAGGCAGATTCTGATGGAACAAGACTTTAAATGATTTACAATGTGTGTAAAAATGTACATAGGCTTGAAAGAGAAAGAAAAAGCAGTATATGCAGTTATATAAAGAAATAGATAGTTTTAAAAAATAAGGTCTTTAAAGAGACAGTAAAGGTAGTATAAAAAATAAGCCATGTAAAGATGGATATTACACAGAGAATATGGATTGTGTTGTTTTGGGGATTTTTAACTACAGAAAAACATTTGATTGTAAAAGCTGTTAAGCCAGTATGTATATTTTAAAGATACCTTGACTTCAAAATTCGGATGTAAGAATATGTTGCTTTGGAAAGGAGGCTCTGCTTTTGTTTCCACAGAAAGCCAGAGGCTATGGATTTGTTCCAGATTAAGATACAACAGGTTTGACCAGCCAAGACACCCTGAAAGGTCTCCGGGGACACCGTGGCCCAGATGATCCAACATCCAGAACGATTTCAAGGCAACTGGCTCAGACAATACAGCCTCATGGACTATCCCATAAGCCTAAAATTTTCTTTCTGTCCCCATAAGATATAATGCCCTCCTCCACCA
Source organism: Peromyscus melanophrys (assembly GCA_902168415.1). Classification (NCBI taxonomy): domain Eukaryota; kingdom Metazoa; phylum Chordata; class Mammalia; order Rodentia; family Cricetidae; genus Peromyscus; species Peromyscus melanophrys. The sequence continues at coordinate 25,079 of CABHPR010115163.1, read as the reverse complement.
GGAATTAGTATGAGAAGCTATGCCCAAATTCCCAAATATACCAAGCTTGCTTTGGAGATGAAATTGGCTCACTCCTTCTCTAAACCTAAACATATTCCTAAAAAAATAGGTTGAAAGATTCTTTTGTCCTATATCAGAAGAGCCCTCTGGTGTGGGACAGAGAAAAACCAATATTTTTATTTAAAACTGGTTGATTATAAATGCAATCTCTTTCTAAAGAAAAAAAAGTGGATAGTATAGATATGATGAGATGAATGGATAGATTAATGAACCTACTTTTAAAGAGCAACAACTTGTTTAAATGTTTTACATTGCTATGGATTTTAGTTTATTGATACAATTTAAAGTTAATTTTGTTATACTGTATATATATTTCTACTCTTGTTGGAGGTATTATGTTTATGTAACTCATTTAAATTGTAATGGATAATTGAGAAATACAGAATAATAATTAATCTTCTATGAGAGTTAAACTTGTAGCCATATTAGTTAAATTTTCTAAGTATACATGGATATATTTCAGATAGATAGGTAATCTTCAAACACTTCAAAGACCTACAGAATATGGCATTTAAAATGTTTTAAAAATTTAGACTTTCTGGACAGTGATACATGTCTGCTGCTGGCATCACCGACTTACTTCAGAGAGAAGGATGGGCATCGAAGATATTGTGTATAGAGTTTATCTTCACTTTGGCAAAAATAGCCATTTGGGCAAGAAACTGTTCTTGCTTGGACTTCTTAAAAACATGTAGGGGTTGGGGATTTAGCTCAGTGGTAGAGCACTTGCCTAGCAAGCGCAAGGCCCTGGGTTCAGTCCTCAGCTCTGGAAAAAATAAAATTTATTAAAAAAAAAAAACAATATGTATCAACTGGACATGCAGGACCCATAGTAAGATGACCACTGAACCTTGCTTGGCAAAATGGTCCTTCAGGTTCCTGCTTTGCAGAGGAAACTGCCAGACATTCTACAGGACAGAAAGAAGTGACTGAGAGACTCTAGACCTGTGGGCTGAAGACAGATGCCCCAGCTTTACAAAGGAACTTTGGATGACTGTCAAGGCTGCCAGCTGTCTCTGTCTACTCTCGCAAGACTCCCAAAAGTTGTTTGTGTCCTTTCTCCCGTTTCTCATGTAATAGTATATCCTTCTGGGGTCTTTGATGTAGGTGAAGACTAGATAGTTATAATTTCCTTAGTTATGATAAAAGATAAGTTAGATATGAAACCTTAGACTCACAAATATAGGGTAGATAGGATATCTTCTTTAATTCTGCCAAATACAAATAGACTAGATATTGTAATTGTAATTCTTGCTCGATAATTATTTTGTTATGTGTAATTTTACTATGTTAAAGTTAAAACCTTCCTTTTTGAAAAAAAGAAAAAGGGGAAGTGCTGTGGATGATTGATTGATAAATAAAATGCTGATTGGCCAGTAGCCAGGCAGGAAGTATAGGTGGGACAAAGAGAGAAGAGAAGGCTAGGAAGTGGAAGGCTGAGAGGAAGAGACACCAGCCTGCTGTCCAGGGAGCAGCATGTAAAAGCAGTAGGTAAAGTCACAGAACACGTGGTGACATATAAATTAACAGAAATTGGCTGAGTTTAAGAATAAGAGCCAGACAGTGGTAGGCCTGAGCTAATGCCCGAGGAGTTTAATTAATATGAGCTTCTGAGTGATTATTTTTAAGCAGTTGTGGGGTCCATGGGGCTGGGTAGGACTGGAGAAAACTCCAGCTACAAACATCACAAGAAACACATGCTAAATGTACAGAAATGTTCAGATCATAGATAAATGGAAAATTACAGAGATTATCCAATAGTTGTCCTATCCTGAAGAATCTAACTCTTGTTTGTTGAGATTCCCTTACAAATTATAGAATTGTCATATAGGTGGATGAGCTATCACTTCTCTTCATCAAGGCTTTTCTCCTGTTTAAATCAAATTATTATTAATTTTGTTGGTATCTATAGCTTTTCTTCTCCTGCAGAAACAAAAGCAAAACCACTTCTCCAATGTACGGCATATCTTGGTTTCCATTACAAGGTCAACACATCTTTGAAGTAAACAAGTTCGCTTAGCTTAGGAGTTTTTTCTGTTATCCAGTGTCTTTCCATAGCTGTTGTCCCTTTTTCATCGGCATTGAGAAAATTCAAGGTAAACAAAACATTATGTAATCTATTTCCAGGGGTCATTGTTACCTTTTTCTGTTTATTTATCATATCCTTTAAAGTTCGATTAGATCTTTCTATGACTGCTTGGCCTGTGGAATTGAGTGGTATACCTGTAATATGCTTTATATTGTAATAAGCAAAAAAACTGCTTCATTTTTCTTGAGACATATGCTGGAGCATTGTCAGTCTTAGTTTGTATCAGTATTCCCATAATGGCCATAACTTTTAATAAGTGTGTAATTACAGAATAAGCCTTTTCAGAACTCACAGGAGTTACCCATTAAAATCCTGAATGTGTATCAATGTTAGGGTGTACATTTTTTAATTTTTCAAATTAAATACATACATTTGGAAATTTTCATTTCTTTGTATACCTTTAGGATGACTTCCTTCAAGAAATGGAGTTTGGGTATAGAAGGACAAGAAAGACACATTTTTATGATTTCCTTGGCTTGTTACCAAATGATGGAAAAGTCCCTTTTCAAACCTTTACTAAGTTCTTTACTTTTATAAGAAACATGGTGTCTCTTATAAAATTCTGAGGCCTTCAGTATGTTAGCTATTAATAATTGGTCAATCTCATCATTACCTTGTGCTTCATAACCTGGCAGACCTGTATGGGATCTGATGCATGATACATATATTCTGGTGATTTCCTGTAATTGTATAAATAGTGAAGTTAATTCTGTGTTATCAGAAATAAATTCAGCAGTTTCAAAATGTAAAATAACTCTCTCTGTAAATTGAGAGTCAGTAGCTATATTGAGAAGTACTGTGAAGTCCATAAGTACCATAAGACTGGCATATAGTTCTGACTTTTGTACAGAATTATAATGACTTTGAACCACTTTACTTAAATCTCCTGATTTATATCCTGCCTTCCCTGGTTTATTTGCATCAGCATAGAATGTGGGGACTCCAGATTTTGGATTTGACCTACTATGTGAGGAAGGACCCATTCAGTTCTTTTTATGAATTCTATTCTCTTTTGAGATAATGGTTGTTAATCTCCCTCAAAAAAATTACTACAAACTCTGACAATATTCATTATCTTTCCATAAAGAGTACATTTCCTCATTCGTTAAAGGTGCTACAATTTCAGCTGGATACATTGCTGTCAATTGACAAAGTCTCAATTTTCCATTTAAAATCAAGTCAGAGATCTTTTCCACATACTTCTTGAACTTCTTACTCGGTTTACGTTCCCTCTGCATCAAAATTCATGTAGGGAAATGTCTGGAGGGTAATATGACCAGAATGTAGTCAAGCTCTGGATTCGCATGATCCACATGTGCTTCTCTTATTTTCTTTTCTAATAGGGCCGATTCCTTCTCAGCTTCAGCTGATAATTCTTTTGGAATATTTAAGTCCTTGTCCCCTATTAGGGTACTGGCCAAATTTACTAGTCCATCTTTAGGTATTCCAATGATTGTCTGTATGTTGGAAATGCTTCCTAACAATCTTTGAAAATCATTAAGAGTCCACAATCTATCTCTCCTGAGTTGTACTTTTTGGGGTCTAATTTTTTTTGTAGATCTATTGTATATCCTAAGTAATACCCTCTTTGTATTTTGGGGGGAACAATTTGTAATCCCCAGTGAGGAAAAACTTTCTTTACTTCTTCAAGCATGGTTCATTTTATCAAATACTATGTGATCTACACAATGAAATTGCTAATTCTTAAGTTCATTTGATTAAAAAATGAAATAAAAAACAAAAATTGAAATGGCACAATTTTTTATCCCTCTAAAATACTACATCTGACCCTAATCCAAGAAGCTATACTGTGTTAGAGACAAGGATCCGTGGTTGAGTGCTTGCTGCTCTTCCAAAGAACTTAACTTAGGTTTGCAACATTTATGTAAGGTGGTTCCCAACTTCCTGTAGCTTCAACTCCAAGGGACCTGAAGCCCTCCCATGGCTTCCTTATGTAATGCATATATATGGCAGACATACTAACATACACATATACATAAAAAATTTGAAAAGAACTATGCTAATATGAGAGAACTATTTGGATGGTGTATCATGATATACTTAGTGGCATGATATTAGTAACTGACACTAAAATATAGCTTTACTAGTCACCAGTTCATTTGCTCTTTTGTTTGGCATTAAAATAATTTTTAAAGAAATTTTATTGAATCGAATCACAAGGACCATGTAAACAACTTTTTTAAAGGAACTAGGGAGAGATAGCCTTTCAATGGCTTGTTTATCTCAAAATTACAGCTCTGAGAAATTAAATGTATTGATTCAAAGTATCAGTTTTTCTCAGCAAATTATGCTTATGTATCAAAAAACTATTGTGTAGATACTTATGGTTTCACCATGCAAATGCATTCAATGTTACTGACTTGCACATGTAAAGAGGTTACCTTAGTTAACTTTATATTATGTATACTTTAACACACAAAAATATATCTACAAGATAACAATAAGTTGTCATTATTGTATCCAAAACAACCCTTGATCAATAGCACACTTCTTAATTCAGGATACATTTAGTTACTCATATTTATCAAGAAAATATGACTTTTGGTGCTGTTAAGAGAAAAACAAAACAGTATATAAAAATTAAAATTCCCATATTTGAATTGATACATAATAAAAACTTTTTCCTTCAAAAGTATGATAATACTAAATATGCTTTCATTATGAGACAAATACTTGACATCTATTAAATAATTTTTTAATGGTCAAAACTGATTTTATTTTATTATTTTATTTTTTAACTTATTTTATTTTATTTTACAATATAATTTAATTTTACATATCAGCCACGGATTTCCTTGTTCTCCCCCCTCCTACTCCGCTCCCCTTCCCCCTAGCCCACCCCCATTCCCACCTCCTCCAGGGCAAAGACTCCCCCGAGGATTGAGATCAACTTGGTGGACTCTGTCCAGGCAGGTCTAGTCCCCTCCTCCCAGGCTGAGCCAAGTGTCCCTGCATAAGCCCCATGTTTCAAACAGCCAATTCATGCACTGAGCACAGGACCCGGTCCCACTGCCTGGATGCCTCCCAAACAGATCAAGCCAATCAACTGTCTCACCCATTCAGAGGGCCTGATTCAGTTGGGGGCCCCTCAGCCATTGAATGCAAGCTTGTACAACCACTTTGGAAATCAATATGGCGCTTTCTTAGAAAATTGGGAATCAATCTCCCCCAAGATCCAGCTATACCACTCTTGGGCATATACCCAAGGAATGCTCAATCATACCACAAGGGCACTTGCTCAGCTATGTTCATATCAGCATTATTTGTAATAGCCAGAACCTGGAAACAACCTAGATGCCCTTCAACTGAAAAATGGATAAATAAAATGTGGTACACAGTGGAATACTACTCAGCAGAGAAAAACAATGACATCACGAGGTTTGCAGGCAAATGGATGGATCTAGAAAAAATCATCCTGAGTGAGGTAACCTAGACTCAGAAAGACAAATATGGTATGTACACACTCATAGGAGGATACTATTTGTGGAACAAGGATGACTGGACAGCTACTCACAACACCAGGGAGGCTACCTGGAAAACAGGACCCCAAGAAAGACACGGGGATCGCCCAATGATGGAGAAATGGATGAGATCTACATGAACAGTCTGGACTTGAGTGGGGGTAATGATGGGTGAGGGTCAAGGGAAAAAGAGCTTGGGGGAGCGAGAGATCCCAACTGGATCAAGAACAGAGAGGGAAAACAAGGAATGTTCATGGTAAATGAAGACCACATGAGACTAGGAAGAAGCAAAGTGCTAGAGAGGCCCACAGAAATCCACAAAGATGCCCCCACAATAGACTGCTGGCAATGGTCGAGAAACAGCCCGAACTGACCTACTCTGGTGATAGGATGGCCAAACACCCTAATTGTCGTGCTAGAAACCCCATCCAATGACTGAGGGAATTGGATGCAGAGATCCACGGTCAGGCCCTAGGTGGAACTCCGGGAGTCCAATTGGCAAAAAAGAGTAGGGTTTATATGAGTGAGAATTGTTGAGACCAAGGTTGGATAAAGCACAGGGACAAATAGCCAAATGAATGGAAACACATGAACTATTAAGTAATTTGACTTTTGGATCTGATGAGATTGCTCAACAGGCAAAAGAGCTTTCCACTAAGCCTAGTAACTTATGTTCATGGGCAAGTAGCACTCACTTCCCACAAAATAAACAAATAAATTCAATAATAAAAGTAAAAAAATATCTGAAATTTAATAACAATAAAGATTCCAATTGAACAATATTAACTCAAACTATACAATAGTTAACCAGCAAAATTTATATGACAAAAAGTGACTTAAATTCTCCCAAAACAACATTACCAAAGAAATGGGCTTTCAAAAAGAATGGAAGAGACATAAACCAAGATCTAGTAAAATTGTTACTGGTCTGAGAACAATAACTTACTTATTTTTAGGTTAATGCTAAAACTTTATTGTTGGGGTTGGGGATTTAGCTCAATGGTGGAGCGCTTGCCTAGCAAGCGCAAGGCCCTGGGTTTGGTCCCTAGCTCTGAAAAAAAAAAAACAACAACTATTGTTTGTCTTAGTTCAGATTTCTGTTGCTGTGATAAATAACCATGGCCAAAAGCAACTTGAGATGGAAATGGTTTATTTCAGTTTTCAGCTTATACTCTGTCATACAGGGAATTCAGAGTAGGAACTACACCTGAGGCCCTGAAGCAGTGCTGCTCACTGGATTGCTCCTCATGACTTGCTCAGTCCTCTATCTTACATGCCCCAGGAACACTTGCCAAGTAGTGGCACCGCCTACAATGTGCAGGTCTCTCTTGTAAAACTGATGAATTAAAAAAGCAATCAACTCTCTTGTCTGCAAGTTTACCTATGTAGGTATTTTCTCAGTTAATGTCCCCTCCTTTCAGTTGACTCTAGCTTGTATCAAGTTGACAAAAAGTAGTCAGCACAATGTATCCCTTGTCAGCTTGACACACTGATACATCACTATTCAGTTGCAACCTGGCCTTTCTCATTTGTCCACAAAATGCTGTATTAACATCACAGTATAAAACACATAACTTTAAAAGTTCTACAATCTTTAAAATTTTGAATATTTTTAAAATTCCAAACTCAGTAGTGGACCTGGGCCAGATTTGTGTCAGCAACATGCTTGTTGCTGAAGTCTCTGTGAGTTCATAGGAGCTTTTCTCAGTTGATTTAGATGACCTTGTCCTCCTGGTGACCTCTATACCCCCTGGCTCTTACACTCTTTCTGCTTCCTCTTCTACAAGTTTCCCTGAGTATTAAGGGAAGGGATTTGGGAGAGATATCCCATTTAGAGATGTGTATTCAAAGATCTCTCTCTATTTGTGTTGTGTCTGGGTGTGTCTCTGTATTTGTTCCCATCTGCTGAAGGGGGAAGCTGCTCTTACAAATGACTGAATAAGGCACTGATCTATGTGTATAGCAGAATATCTTTAGAAGTCATTTTATTGTTACTTCTTTTAGACCAGTAGTATTTATTTTTCCCCTAGGTCTCTAGGCTGTCTAGTCTCTGGTTATTGGTCACCAAAGCAGTATCAGGAATGGGTTCCATCTAGCGGAATGGACCTTAAGTCAAACCAGACACTGGTTGGTTACTCTTGCAAATTTTGGGCACTATTGCCTTAGCATATGTTGCAGGCAGGACAGGTTGTAGATCAAAGGTTTGTGGCTGGGTCATTGTTTATATTTCTTCTTTGGTATCATGAAGAGTAACTTCTCATACCAAAGACACAAGAACAAAGGGGTAAAGGTTCTATATAGGCCCCAGCTCACCCTCTCCATGTTCAATGAGTTGTGTGGGTGTTGTCTTCAGCAAGGGGACCCTTTTGTCAGTTTGTGGAGAGCAATTTAATGTCTTGACAACAGCCTGGGTTATTTGAGGATTTCCATGAGTCAACAACTCAAATAGATGTACCCAGTCTCAGTACTTAAAGCTTCATTTGGTGACAGGAGATAACCAGTTGGGACTTTGTATCATTATTTGGAAGATTCATAAGGATCATCTTCATATATATATGAGAGTTTCCACTGCACTAGGTTTCCATACCATCCCCCAAGTGCCCATCAGTCATAGTTATCTCTCCTGGAATTTCCTCCCTCAGCCCCATCTTCTTGCCCCCTTCTCATCTGATCCTTCTGTTCCAAGATCTCCTGGCCCAGTACACCTACAAAATCTAATCTACCTCAGGTCCTCTGCATATATTATAAGCTTCAGCTTAGAATTATTTTGGGACTCCTGAATGTGTGAATGAGTGGGTCTCTAATTCCTGTGTCTTCTCTTAGAATTCTTTTCTTTCTGCTGGTGTGCTTTATCTAATTTCAATGTTATTTTTTTTATTTTATCTTGTTTTATTTTCTCATGTTTAGTTGTTATCTTTTATAATCCTTTTCTTTTCCAATGAGAGACAGAAAGGGAGTAGATGTGGGTAGAAGTGGAGGGGGGAGGAAGTGAACTGAGAAAAGTAGAGAAAGGAGAACTGTAATCAGGATATGTAATATGAGAAAAGAATCTCTTTTTTTAAAAAAGGAGGAAAACTAAAAACTAAATATGAGTTAAAAAGGCAAATTTATTATATACAGTATTAGCTAAATATAAGCTTCAAATTATGCACTTAAGAAGTAAAAAGAAAAGAATTGGAATATAACTTCAAATAAAATTTATTACAGAACTTCTGATGAATGTCTTTGAAATAAACAGGAAAAATTCCAAAAAAAAATCTCATTTTGTCTATAAAGATTTCAACTGAAATAATCTTAAGCCTTGCAAATATCCAGGATACTTTCTGGTCTTCTATTATTATGCAATGTTTTTAGAAGAAAATAAATTGACTAATGTCTTGTTCAAAATTTAGCGATAAAATATTTTGTTAATCATGTGATATGATATATTTCATAAGTATCTCATTTTATCCTGTGTGTACAATTATTCATAAACTTTTAGACGAGAAAATGATCTAAATATAGGCAATGAGTGAGTTGTATAAGTGAACACCTGGCAAGAATTTCTTAAATAAATGCATTAATGAGACAGTATCACAGATACTGTGCTTCTTTGGCAGATGCTCAGAAAATATAGATAAGTAAGTCAATCATGACTACCATAACATGTGGAAGTGTTAAGAACAAAACCATAATAGAAATATTATTTTTAGAAAACTTTAGCAGGTTTTGGTTAGCTGATCTCATACTTGTTCCAGAAGGATGGTAGCTGCCAGTAGCCTGTCCATGGTGCTGAAAAGGATATGCTGCAGATGTTAAAGGATGTCCTAAAATTGTGGTACATGTTTTATACTAGGCTTCTCTTTCCAGTGATAGCACTACAGAACTACAAATAAAAATGATTATTTCCTGGATATTTTTTTCTTCAAAAAGAATTTAATTCGTAGTTTGCATATCAATAAATTTATTTTTGTGAAGTATACAACTCAGTAGACTGTAGAGAATTCATAAAGCTTTTGAACTGTCATTTCTATGTAATTTTAGAACATTTTACTGTCACCAAAAGTAATCGTGTGCCTCTATGAGTTGCAACTCAATATTCTCTGGCCTTTATCAAGTGGGAAGCATGGCTCTACCTCTCATATATGTAGAGTTGCCTATTCTGGACATTTCATGGAGGGAAAATTATTCAATATGGTATTTCATGACTGGATTCTTTCACAATTCATAGTTAGGGGATTGTATTTGAATTAATATGGATTGTTATTGAACTTTTTTATTCACAAATCTGTTGCGTGAGCATACTACATTTTGTTCAGCTGTTCAACAGTTTGTGGTTAGTTGAGTTGAGTTATTTTCACTTTTTTGTTGTTATTTTAAGTGCTTCTATGAATAGCCAGGCAAAAATTTTTGAATACATTGTTTTTAGTATTTTCAAGTATATCTTCAGGAATAGAATTGTTGAGTTATTTGATTTTTTTTTAACATACAGGGAAACTTCTAAATACCTTTCCTAAATAGCCACATAATTTTAGCTATCCATTATCAGTATATAAGGACTTTAATTTATTCATATCCTCACTTTACTGGTTAGTTTGAACAGTCGGCTTGGCAGAACCTATAATCATCTGAGAAGAGAATTTCAATTGATGAATCATATAGACTGGGCTGTGAACATGTCTATGGCGGATTGTCTCGACTACCAATTGATGTGTGAATTCTTATCTGATTCTTAATTCACTCAATTTTTTTCTGTGAAACTTCATCAGCCAGGCCTCCATTGTCTGTATTGATCTGAATATGATTATATTCCAAGCTCCCACAGAACAACACACTGAAATTTGAGCACTCAATGCCTTTTCCAGCCCAGAATCCTTCCATGATCCTCCTTAAAACCTGATCATGACTGTCAAAGAAATACCCCACACTTTGTACCAAGTTATGTCTTAGTTAAGGTTTCAATTGCTATGATACCATCCCATGATCAAAAGCGACTAGGAAAGGAAAGATTTTGTTTGAGCCTACTGAGTGTAGTGCATAATCAAAGGAAGCCATGGCTGAAAATTGAAGGCATTAACTGAAGCAAAGGCCATTTAAAAGTAATGCTTACTGGTTTTCCTCTTTTGGCTTGCTCAGCCTTCATTTTTATTCAACCACCTGCCCCAGGATAGCCTCTATCATCAACCACTAATTAAGAGAAAACCCAACAGGCTTTTCTACAGGAAAACCTTATTGGGGGGCATTTTCTCAATTGAGATTTCTTCTCCTCACAAGACTCTAGCTTCTGTTAAGTTAAAAAAACAAAACAACAAGAAAAACAAAATAGCCAGCATGGTGTTTTAATAAAAGAAAAGAATCTATGTAAGAAATAAGATTTTAAGTTACATAATGATCTTCTTACATAAAATATAGTAATAATAAATGATCATTTTCATTTATAAATAACATGCAAGAAGGAAACTTACATACTATACAACTGCAATGTGACATGTATTATGATAGATAGTCTACAGATTTTCTTCCTTAAATCTGGAAAGTAACTCTGAAACCATTTTGATTTTGTAATTGAAGAAAGTGGAAGTTTAGAATAATTAACAGGATCATTCACATACCACACACATTATAGCACAATACTGCTCTCCTTATTCACGTATTTAAAACTTGTAGATTTTAATTACCTATAGCAAACCATGATTTAAAACAATAAATGGAAAATATCACCAATAAACAATTTCAAATTTAAACTGCATGTGCTTCTGTATACTGTGATAAAATCCTTTACTGTTGCTCTTTTTCTTCTTGGAATATGAATCACTTATTTGTCCAGTGAATCCATCCTATATAGACTACCAACTTCTTAATCATTTGATAATTATCCCAGTTTTTAACTAGTCTCACCTCAAAAACTAAAGTACAGAAGAAGACAGATGACTTTGCCCTCTAGTCTACACACATCACACACATATACATAGTTTATGAGTATAAACTAACACTTAAACATGCCTACAACACACAACCAAAAATAAGATAAAAGTGCTGGTGCTTGGTTGTCAGGTTGACTAGCAGTAGATTTCTTATAGTAAACAGTTGTCAATTTAGAATCATATAAGATAAAAACATTTGGGCATGTCTCTGAGAACATTCACAGAGTGGTTTAACAGAGGAGAAAAAAAATTCACCTGGAATGTGGGTGGAACCAAATCATAGACTAAGATCAGAAACTGAATAACAGGAAAAAACAGAGAAGAACATTCATCACTTTGCTCCTCAATTCCAGGTAAAATGTGTAAAGCAGTCTAATGCTCCAGCCATTGTGTCTTTTGCTCTGTGGTAGAATGTATCTTAAACTTTGCTGTTAAGGAATATTATTTTAAGGTATGCTCCTTTTGTTTATGTTGCATTTGTTTAACTCTGTGAAGCTGTGATACTTTATTTGTCTAAAACACTTGATGATATAACAAAGAACTTAACAGCCAATAGGAAGGCAGGAGAAAGGATAGGAACAGCTGGCAGGCAGAGAGAATGTATAGAAGGAGAAATCTGGGAGAAAAGAATGAAGAAGGAATCAGAGAAGGAGGAGGACATCAAGGGCCAGCCATCCAACTTCACAGCAAGACACAGAATAAGGGTTAGATGTACAGAAGTAAGAGAATCGGAAAAGCCCAGAGGCAAAAGGTAGACAGGATAATTTAAGTTAAGGAAAGCTGGCAAGAAACAAGCCAAGCTAAGGCCAGGCATTTATAATTAAGTATAAGCCTCCATGTGTGATTTATTTGGGATCTGGTAGATGGGCCCCCAAAGAGAAAAGAGCCAAAACAGACAACTACACTTCTCATCAAGATAAACTCCTGCTGCGGAATAATGCTTTTGTACACTAGTTTAATAAAATGCTGATTGGCCAGTAACCAGGCAGGAAGTATAGGTGGAATAAGCAGACAAGGAGAATTCTGGGAAGAGGAAGGCTAAGTCAGGAGACACCAGCCTGCTGTCTAGGTAACAGCATGTAATGGCACACAGGTAAAGCCATGAAACACATGGCAACATGCAGATTAACAGAACTGGGCTGAGATTAAGTGTAAGAGCTAGTCAGTAGTTAGCCTGAGCTAATGGCCAAGCAGTTTTAATTAATATAAGCCTCTGTGTGTTTACTTGGGTCTGAGTGGCTGTGGACCAGGCAGGACACAGGAAAACTTCAGCTACAAATTCCTTCTTCCTTAACCTGTGTTTGTCAGATATTGCATCAGAGCCATGAGAAAAGTCACTAATGCACCATGAGTCCGTGGAAAATCTAGTTTCCCCATTAGCAATATGAAAGTAATATTATGTACTGAATTCAATTATGTAGGTATATGAGAAAATCCCACTAAAGTGATTAGTATAATATCTAACACATTGTAAGAAGTCTAAAGCTATCAGCCTTATCATGGTTACATATAGCAATAATGATTCTTTAAACACACAAATTAAAAATTTTGAGGAAGAAAGGAAAAACAAAAAAGTGGATTCATGGTTTCAAAAATGAATATGTCAGGTGCGGAAACCCGAGCTACTCTACTGCAGGCCTGTTTCTGCCCACGGCACACATGAGTCCTAGTCTTCAGAAATCTGTAATGAAGCACTCTTTGTACATTTGTCCATTACATTGCTGGTATTTTTCATAGAAAAGTCATTTGAAAGGGCACAGTAAGATAACTTGAAAGCATAAGTAAGTTAGATATATTTCTCATTGTTGTGATGAAATTTCCCAAAAACACCTTAAGTTAGGAAGTATTTAGTTTTACCCATAGTTTCATACCATCATGGCAACATAGGCACAAGAAAGCAGCTCTAGTACATTGAGGGGGAGCTTGCTGTTGTTGCTTCTTCATATAGTGGCAAACAGGAGGCTAGAAGCTAGACAGGATCTGCAAGCAGTTATAAATTTCAAAGACTGGTCCTTAATAGCTTACATCTACCATAACACTCAATACTCCAAAAGTCCCATAGCTTCCAGGAAAGTGTCACCAGCTGGGCATCCAGTGTTCACATCCATGAGTGTTGCATAATATTATTTTAACTAGGTAAAGATGTATTACATTTGTTTATCCTGCATTTGTTTAATGATGTAAGTATGTGTGATTAAGTATGTAAAGATATGTCACATTTGTTTCTCTTTGTCTGCCTAAGGAACCTGATGTGTCTAATAAAATGCTGAATGGCCAATAGGTAGGCAGGAGAGGGATAGGTGGGGTTGCCAGGTAGAGAGAAGAAATAGGAGGAGAAATCTAGGCTCAAGAGAAGAAGAATGAAGAAAAAAAGGAGAGAATGAGGAACATGCCTGGGGCAAGAAGTCAGCCAGACACTAGCCAGACATAAAGAAGCAGTGAAAGTAAGATATACAGAAGCAATAAAGGTAATAAGCCTTGAGCCAAAAGGTAGATAAAGAGAAACAGGTTCATTTAAGTTAAAAGAGCAAGTAATAAAAGAGATAAGCTAAAGTTGAGCATTCAAAGCTAATAATAATTCTCTGTGTCATGATTTAGGAGCTGGTTGATAGCCCCAAAGAAAAAGCCTGTTACACATGAGTCTGTGGGGAGACTTCATAGTCCAACCATAACTTTCTGCCCTTTCTCTTATTATGAGCCAATTGCCAGCTCAGAATGCAAAATACATTCAGCCAAATGTCAATACCTCTAAATCTATCTTAAACATTTTGAGCATCAATAAATGGAATAATTTACCAATGATGAGCTATACTAAGAAAAGTTGTTCAGAAAATTTGAAGAGGATAGGAATTGAATAATACTGACTATAAATTATTCCACTCTATAAATATGTTATATCAAGTGTCTGGGGAAACTGCTTTATTTCACAACTCAGTTTAAAACCCCCGGAAGGCAAGGTTTGAAAGAAATGTTAATTTATCAGTTTTTACAACTTAGTTGGGGGGTTAAGGTGCTGAGATAATACTGGCTTCAATTACAATGAGTTCACAGCTTGGCATCTATCAAACAGGAACGTTGCCCATGCACAGGCTCCTTTCCAAGATCATTTAGCAAGAAGTTCTGGATGGACACTGAATTTATAATGTGGAATCTTAAAAAATAATAAAGCATTTGTCTGTCAGTATAAGTCAGAATGGGAAGTATATAGCCACCCATTATTTCTCAATTAGTGTCACTTACCAAGATAGAGCTTTCATAGTGAATCTCCCTTAGCCAGTTTGTGGAGGCTTTCTTTCCAAGAGTTTTGAAAATTATTGTGAAACTGTGACTCAATATTAAATCAACCTGTCAATTAGATGTAGGAGTCTTTTCAGCATTCTGCTCAGCAATTACAAATACTCAGAAGTTAGGAGTGTAACTTCTTACACAGTCAGAATGTTTTTTGTCAATTCTAAATCTTCAGAAAGACTGTCAAATGCACCTAGACTTCCCCATCCATTGGTAGAAAATCTCAGTGGCCTCCATTCTGAGAGCTAATTTAGCATCACCTATCTTCAGCACCATCACATCCCAGATTTACTTGCCTGCTTTCTATCTTTAAATTGTATTTATTCTTATCATTCACTGGAGAAAATGATTTATTTAAAAAAAAACTATTCAAACTTTTTTTTAATTTTTTCTACATAGCATTCAGATTTTGAAAGATGATTTTGCTTCTTATGGGTCCGTGGTAAGTAGAATAACAGCTGTTACATGTTTTCACCAAAATGTGCCCAATGAAAGGGTGAAGAGAGTAGAAAACAGTCTGAAATCCACCCAGAGTCATGTATAAAGGTGAATATTCTACCTCAGAATAGAAGCAATTGTTAGCTCATTGTTAAACATGCAGTGTTGAAGAAGGAACCTTTACCACATTGCCTGACACTGTGAACAAATGTTAAGAAACATTGTTCAGAGCCAGGCGGTGGTAGCGCACGCCTTTAATCCCAGCACTTGGGAGGCAGAGCCAGGCGGATCTCTGTGAGTTCGAGGCCAGCCTGGGCTTCCAAGTGAGTTCCAGGAAAGGCGCAAAGCTACACAGAGAAACCCTGTCTCGAAAAACCAAAAAAGAAAAGAAACATTGTTCAGAAAGCTAGTAATGCTTTGTATTATAATAAAAGGGCTTAAAATCTTCCTGACAAAGTAAATGGAATAACATTGATTCCATGGACTGAAAGCAAATACAGAATGCTTCATTTGAAGAATAAGTATAGCAAACATAGACACGAATTGCGGAATACCTAGGGCAGGATAAGAACATGAACATTGGTCAGTAAAGACTCCTGTTAAAATTCATACAGAGCATCAGGGCTTATGAAGAATAGCAGCTACTGAGATCAAAATCCTTGCACACATTCCTTCCAAACCACACAGGTGCACAAGGAAAGCAACAAGACAACTGTCTCTTGTCAGGGTAGAGCAATTTGCTTGTTTTTTCATGGAACATCATCTTTTTTCTGGTGAGTGTGACTCTCCTTTGGCAGTAACAGTGGTATACCTCAGAATCAGCCTGAGACTCCAGTTTTGGGTGAAAAGAAATGGCCCAAACTAAGCAGATATTTCCTAAATTCACTTGTGCAAAACAAAAACAAAAACAAAATAAACGCAAATGCTCCTTCCCTACTTCATCCTATACCAGGACAAAGAACCTGCTAGGAAAAGTACTCTCTCTACTGGTGCAGGGAAAAATCTTTGTCACTCCAGGCCTGGGACCAGGGTTCTTTAAGGCTTTCAATTTATCCCAAGGATTGACTGTGGTTATCACCCTTGAGCTCTGTCCAAGAGGTTGAGAGATTGCTCATGATTTCAAAGCTTACTTCAGGTTTCATTATGCTGCTACAGGTGTCCTCAGGAAGGATAGTGAAGCATAACTTGAGAGTTTGTTAGAAGATACTAATCATTCAATGCCAGGAGAGTCAGTAGTGATTGTGACCAAAGTTATCCAGTTGATTTATGGAGCATAAGTGTCTTAATTGTGTGACCCATTGTTGAACTCAGGCAAAATCAAGAGAAATACTCTGTTCTGGTTCAAAAACCAGGACAATATTCATTGTACTCGGTTAAATCAAGGAACCAGAGTCTTGAACTACTGACTTATATTGAATTCATAGTTGGAAAGCAGAGATATGTGAATGTGTGTTGCTGTTCAGGTCCCTTTTCCCCCTTTATAGTCTGGGATCTCAGCTAGTTAATTGTGCCACTCAGGGTGAATGGGTCTTCCTACCTCAACCAATGCAATTAGGATCCCCTACACACATCAGACGTGATAATGGTCTGTCTTCCAAGTTATTGTAGATCCTTTCAAGTTTCCAGTTAATGTCCAACATCATGGAGGGGGTGGAACTTAAGTGAAGGCAGATTTTATGGCTTTGTGTACTAAATTTAATATTCTTTGATTTAATTATGATTTTTGTAAGAAGTTGTTCATAAGATGTTACACTTGTATTCAAATCATTCTTACACTTAGGAGAAATGGGAAAGGAGACTGTTCAAGGATTTGAATGATGTGGCTCAGTAGCAAAAGTGGCTAATTTGTAGAAGAGATGGGTGATAATGTGCTGCTTCTCATGATGCATGTGTCTGTATGTTAATGATTTTCTGGGTAGCTCTTAAGGTACTTTTGTAATAAAACTAGTTATTACTTCAAAAGAACATAGCTTAGAGACCAAGAACACTATGTATTTCTGTGTATATATAAGAATTACTCATCAAAGATCCCACAGAAAAGCATCCAGATACTATCTAAATGGATCACGTAGAGATCACACAGAAAATAGAGAAGCTACTGAAGGCATAGAGGTGGCAGAAAGCACATAAACTCTCTCTCCAAAAAAACAAATGTCCACCCAAAACAGAAAATAATATTCTATGCATCTTTCAATAGATAATAAAACAACAATTCTTACTATTTTAAATGTTCTATACTGTCTCCCCAAACAGGGAACTCATGACCTAAGTAATTTCATTAACCATAAAAACCTCTCAAATAAAAATATAGAATGTCTATTATTACTGGATGTGATCATAAGAAGTGTTAAAATGAGCAACAATAACACAGAAAGGAAGGAATGGTCCAAACAAAATCATCATAAAAATAAATTAGAAAATATGCATTAAAATATTTAAGTGCCTTAAAAACACTCCCAGGAAAATTTTAGTGTCAAAACTATATTCGTTACCTGTATTATTCCCATGACAAAACGTTTGCAAAATCAACTTAAGGAAAGAAGAGAGGATTGCTCTCACGGTTTGAGATTACAGTGCATCATGACCAAGAAGTTGTGGTGGCAAAGCTTGAAACAGCCGTCACTTCTGCAGGCATAGACAGAGAATGATAAACATCAGTATTGACACCTTTCTCCTTTTCATCCAGCTCAGGACCCCAGCTGATGATGCCACTCACATGTAGGTATGTCTTCAGACCTCAAGTAACCTAATCTAAATCTCCTTCAATGGCATGCCCAGAAGTTTGTTTCCATGGTGATGTTAAATTTGAAAAATGTCAACAATGAAAATTAACCATCACTGTGCTCAGATTTGAAAAAAAAATCTCCTTAAAATTCACTTGTAGGAATAAAAGAATAATTTTAATGAGAAATCCCACCCAAATGAAGACAATACTGACAGGCGTGCAGACATAGGAAGGGAAATCTCACTGAACTTCAACCTTAGACAAAGAGCTACAGTCAACTAAGGAATTCTGAGAGTGAGCTCTTCCCCAGAATTGTTCCCAGTTGATTATCTAATACCAAATGGTCAGCCTGAAATCACATACATACAACTAACATTACACGGACTGAGTATGGTGTGTGTGTGTGTGTGTGTGTGTGTGTGTGTGTGTGTGTGTGTGTGTGTGTTTATATTAGTCCACAGCCCATGAATTCAACAACTTAAACAGTAGTTTTTAAATTAAAAAATGTAACAAGGCAATATAACACAAAGATTCTAAGGAATGACAGTAAGAAGATATTAAAGCTGTTTACAGAAATCTATGTAAAATTGGGGAGGTGTTAATTAATAGTCACAATATAATATAATTGCCAAACAGTTACTGTTCAAATGAATAAAAGTTTGGGATTTTTTTTTCTAAAAAAGCAAAGCTGTTTACAACTAAACAATTTTCATAATTAAGTCAATGTTTTTCATAAATACATCACGCATGCCATTGTGTTTGTATAAGAGAAGAAAATTTTGCATCTAGCATAAAACACTGCAATGCATAACAAATAATCTGTAGTGTGAGCCCAGGTGTTTTGGGCTGCATTGGTTGGTACTGCCAGGCATGATGGTCTTTATGGTGTTAAAGTATCTTCAAAATGAAGACTGCTGGAAATCCACATGATGGACATGGACAACAGCTTATATTCACTGCATGCCGGATTTTGAACCAACTTTAGTTTTTATGTCTTTAGATACCTGTTACCATTGCCAAAGCCATCAATTTACACTCAAGGAGGCAATGATGGATGGTGTCCACAGGGACCCCTGTGCTGGTTCTTGGCACCATTGATTACTTTTGTGAAAAGTAGATTGTTTCTAGGGACAGCTTGGGCTGCCATAATTGCAGACACAAATTCATAGCACTCAACTCAAGGGAGAAAAATGGTAATTTATTTTGAAGCCAAATTTAAGAGACCATGGCCCTGTAATGTTAATTTGATTTTCCCAGAGATTTGTTTGTCCAACATGGAATCAGTTTCATGGAGTTTTATGGTAACAGAACAAAGAAATTTGTAAATCAAGGCATTTTTAAAAATACATTGGTGGATGTAGTTATATTTTAATTTAAAAAGAATTGGATGAAACGTTAGACATGGGCTAGCCAGGCAGATAAATCTCAACAATAGACCTCAGATATTAACTGTTTATCAGGATGTTAGGTTTGATATGGAGATAGGAGAAAAATAGTTCTTTAGAGGGCAAGAGAGCCCAAGAAAAATTGTACTTATGCTCTGGAATTGCAGTATTTCAGCTTCTCTGGTCATTGAAAGTTTGAATCAGTTTTTGTACACATTGCTCTTCTCATGGTATCTCATTCACAAGAACCAGGGAAGAGTCTTTCCTGTACTCCAGTGTCTAGTTACTGCTTTCACAACCAGAAGGACGGCCTTAATGAGTTCCATAAATGTGGTGATTCCCTGAGTCTCCCTCTCCCCTTTAGAAGGAGTGCTTCAGTTGGAAGGAAAACCAACTAGACAGAGGTGGCTGATAGAGCTCTGATGCTAACTGACAGGTTCTGGGTCCATGACACTAAAAGTCTAGAGCAGTAATACTGCCTAAGTCCTGAGATCTAATGACCATTGGACCTTAACACTCAGAGCTCCTGCCACTGAGGCAGCTGGATTTCACCTGATCGTATTTCCCTCTAAATAAACAACTCTCAGCTGCTTGATGACAATTTAACCAAGAGAAAAAAATATGGATAAAAGATTTTTTCCCTAAAATTTTACAGGCATATCAAGAATTGGGATATGCTGACTATTAGAATGTCTGAAGAATTACTAAGAACCTGCTGAATTGTTTAAGCTGTAGGAGAGAATTGTGGATCAGTGACTTCTAGTTCCATTTATGGCATATGTTTCTGGTTTACAAGATAAAATGAGGCAGGATGACGCAAACATTTCTTATGAATTTGTTTGTTTTTCCCAACTGCGTTTCTTCCTAAAGAATGTTTGGTTATTATAAAATGGAGAATAACTGAAAACCATTAAAATTAATTAATAAATCTATTCAAGATAACTTAGTAATAGGAGTGTTGAAAATCTAGTATTTGATGGGTGTGCTATAATCTCCTAATGTACCCAAATACACACTAAATTAAAGTAGGGAAATATCTCTCTCTCTCTCTCTCTCTCTCTCTCTCTCTCTCTCTCTCTCTCTCTCTCTCTCTCACTCTTTCTCTTTCTGTATCTATTTCTCTGTCTCTCTCTCCCTGTGTGTGTGTGAGTTTATACACAAATGAAATAGGAAGATTAATTTTTTAAAAAAAGCAAGATCTTTTAAAAAAAAATCAGTTATCTTACTTCTTTTCCATATAAGTAAGACCTCAGAATTAAAAGATAAATGTATTACTCTTAAATTTATTTAAATCTTAAATAAAATTAGTTTTATTGCAAATGATCTGACATTTTCTATTATTTAAAACCTACTTTGAAAGATGTTACTTTAACATACTATACTAAAGACATCAATCATTAGATGTACATTTAAATTTTTATTTCAATTTATAAACAGTTTAATATTCAAACATACATTAAATTATACACAAGTAAATAATACATTGTAAGATGGTATTTAGAAAGAACTATTAATATGAAAATACTTTTATTTCTATTTTTTTAAACTTTCTGAATTTTTTTCTAGAAATTTTGAATTTAATGTCACCAGACAGATAAAACATTATCCTAAATTATAAACCTTTTCTTATAGGTAAAAGAAATTCTCAGGATAATTAACTATAGAGCAGCTGAACTCCATGGGATTTATCTTGCAGAGTAAAGTGGATTGTCTTACAGACTTTTAAACAACTCTAATTATTTTGACAAATTCTGTAAGTGTTAGACTGTTATGAAAAGATGAGAGGAAGGAAAAGATTCTTTATAAACAGAAATGATTGATTAATTAAAACTTAAAACTATTGAAATTAATATATAAGTGATATTAATGTGAGAAACTGAAGTGATATTTGATTGCTTACTAGGTAAAAATGGTGCTAAAATATCCATTTTTCCACTGAGCTAGTAATTCATCTTAGCACCCAAAAAACTTGTGAGGAAAAAAGTTACACCTTTATTACAGTGGATACTTCACCAATTTTATATTTGTTAAACCTCAATGATCACATTTAATTCGCACATCATTACTCAAATCTATTCAGTGTTACCCTCATTTTGTAAATTAAAAACATAACTTCTGAGATGCTTGGCTCACAAATATTAGGGCTGAAATTTATGCTGTGGGATTATTCAACATCCTTTGTATTGTGTTTGGCAAATGCTTCTGGGTTTTAATATGTTGCCTTCAGGGATGATGCCACAGGTAGATTTTTCACAGAAAGACTACCAAGCATATAGAAAATATCATCATGTATACAACAAAAAGATTTGCCTCAAATGGGAAAAAGTCTGAATAGGGCACCCTTAATGATACAGGAGCTTTGATGTAATAAATACCTCTATGTCTGACATTGCTTGTCATTCCAGATATTCATCCTACCAAGAGAAAAGCCATACCTTTACTGTTACTGGGCCAAAAGAAATTCTAAATTAGACATTATTGAGGAATGGAGGACCTGATAGAAATTGCCGCATGAGAGTGTGTACTCCTGTGACCAAGTTTGGCATTTTCAAAGGCCTCATGAAAATGTCTTTGAGGGTTGAATTCTAAGGAAAGTGGCTTTCAAAAAACAGAGTGAAAAAAACAGATTGTGCATACTCAAAGACTATTGTCTTCCCCCAAAGCTCAGCAATAATCAACCTACTACCTGAAAGTAGAAGAAAGTGGTAAAGAAGGATTTTCTTCGGATTGAAATTCTATTTCTCAGAAGTCATACTTGGAAGCTGGAGGCAACTAGCACATCCTACTAAAGACAGACAGAAATATATGTTGGAGCCCACTACCTATGGTGGGACACCTTGCACAGCCTTGGTGCAGGGGGAGGGGATTGGTTCTGTCTCAACTGAATGTACCAGCCTTTGCTGACTCTCCATGGGAGTCCTTTTCTTTTCAGAGGAAGGGATAGGGGGGGAGTAACTGGGGAGGTAATTGGGGGGTAACTGGGGGGAGGGAGCGGGAAGAGGGATGAGAAGAGGATCTGTGGTTGGTATGTAAAATGAATAAAAAATTTCTTAATTTAAAAAAAAAGAAAGAAATTCCTTAAGAAATATCCACGATTCTAATCCCCTGAGTGATTCTGGTGTTTGCATGTTCTATAATGAAGATGTGAGTCTGTGGGTATATTTTTGTTTCTCTACAAACTACTCCAAGGCCTGACATATTTAGAAAAATATCTAAACTACACTCTTAAGAATCTTCAGGATAGAGTTTAACAAGCACATTCACAAAACATATTGGTTGTCAATTACATTGACTAACTTTCATTCCTGTGTTTTTTCTTCAGTTCTTTGTTTACATTTGTGCGTTTTGTCCTATTCTGGTTTGTTTCTATTTTATCTTACGTTAGATGCCTTTTATTTTCTAATGAGAGAAAGAAAGAGTATGAATTTGGGTGGGTGGATAAGTGTTATTGGTTGTTTTTACTCTTTTATTGGGGGGGATGCCACCCAGCTCCCAAATAAATCACACACAGAGGCTTATACATAATTATAAATTATACGTATAAATTATAATTATAAATGCCTGGCTTTATTTTGGCTTATTGCTTGGCTTAGTTTCTGGCCAGTTTTTCTTAGCCTTAAATTATCCCATCTATCTTTTGTCTCTGGGCTTTTTCAATTCTCTTACTTCTGTAAATCTTTTACTCTATGACTTGCTGGGTAGCTAGGTGGCTGGCCCTTGATGTCCTCCTCCTTCTTTGGCTACTACTTCCTTTCATTCCTTTATCTTTTTTCTTCCTTTCTCCTCCCAAATTTCTCCTATCTACTCTCTCTGCCTGCCAGTCCTGCCTATCTCTTTCTCCTGCCTTGCTATCAGCTATTCAGTTCTTTATTGGACCAGTCAGGTGTTCTAGACAGGTAAAGTAACACAGGGTCACAGAGTTAAACAAATGCAACATAAACAAAAGTAACACAACTTACAATGATATTCTACAACAGCTGGGATAGTGGGAAGATCTTGGAAGAATTGGGTAAAAGAATCAGAATGTATTGTAGGAAAAATAATCCATTTTCAATTAAAAAAGAAATCATATACTCTAAATTTTCTTAACTTAGCTAAGTCATTTCTAAATAATTTAGGAGAGTTAGTGAGTAACCAGAGCACAGATATTTAAATGATTAATGAAATCAACACAGTGTCTTCAGTGAAAAAAAAAAGAGAGATAAGTTTCTATGACTTAGCAAGACAAAACAGTACATACAAATAATTGAAATGTGTTCAGAGAAAGAGTAAAACTGTAATTTTTTAACTTTCGAAACTTTATGTTTTCTAATTATGAAATTTTTTCATTCATTTTACACACCAATCAAAAATGCCCCTCTTCCCTCCTCCTGCCCCCCCCAGGCTTCTCCTCCCAACCCACCCCCCATTCACCCCCATAAGAAGGCAAGGTCTCTCATGAGGAGGCACATCCAGTAGAGGCAAGTCCAAGCCCCTCCCCCAGGATAGGTGATGAAAACATAAGGGAAGGTGATGGTCAAGCTGGAACAGGGGTGGAGTGGGAAAGCAATGAATGAGATACCATGATAGAGGGAGACATCATGGAGATAGAGAGAAACCAGGTGTGAGGGAAGTTGCCAAGAATCCCCAAGGATGACCCCAGCTTGGGCTACTAGAAATAGTGGAGAGGGTGCCTGATCTGAACTGGCTTACCCCAGTGATCAGACCAGTGAATACCCAAACTGTCATCACAGAGCTTTTCTCCAGTGACTGGTGGAAGCAGATGCAGAGATCCACAGTCACACACCAGGCAGAGCTCCAGGAGTCCAGTCCAAGAGAGAGAAGAGGGATTCTATGAATAAGTGCATCAAGAACATGATGTCCCCTGCAGAGATGACCAAACCAAACTAGTGGAAACTCATGATAGTTGGATCAATGGCTGTGGAGCCTGCATGGGACTGGACTAGGCCCTCTGCATGGCAAGACAGTTGTGTAGCTTGATCTCCTTTGGGGGCTTCCTGGTGGTAGGATCAGAAGCCATCCCTGTTGCATGAGCAGGCTTTTTGGAGCCCAGTACCTATTATGGAAAAACTGTTATTTAGCCTACCTCCTAAGCATATAAGAAGAGCAAAATACCAGAAAAGTCCTTTGTAACACTAAATATATAGTTTTACTCAACATGAGAGTAACTAAAAATATTCCATTTAATAACTCTTGTTTTGTTAATATAATGTGTGATATTAGTAACTGATATAAAAGAATGTTCATAGAACAAAAGGTTTGAGGACTATTGGTAACTGTAGTAGTAATGATACAGCTTAGACAAGCTGCTAAGCACAACAGTCACTCTGTTAAACTTTGTAACATCTCAGTGGGGTAGATGACACTGTTGTCTTCAGTTTATATGTAAGGAAAGTGAACACAGGTAAGCAAGAACAATAAAACTAACTTATTATTTTGTTATATATTATTTACATCTAAACTAATTCACACCATTTATAGCCTGTCTTTCAATAAGTTATTGTATTTGGGTTATTGTTAACACTTGGACACCATAATTTAAATATATTGCTACTTATATTAAACATATAATTCATATATAATAAAATTATTATTTTAATTCATTAATTTATTTATAGTTGATGCACATGTGTTAATACAGAGTTGGCTTTATAATTCACACTAAGGACCCTGTGTTAATATGAAAGACCATACTCTCATTTTTTTTTT
>CABHPR010115160.1:2356-41552 GCA_902168415.1 Peromyscus melanophrys | reverse complement strand
ATGAATAAATAAATAAATAAACAGCTGGCCTGCTAGTACGGGTGGCCAAAGCCGAATGCCCAGTTCTTTCAGAGAACGGGACTGTTCACTTTGGAGAAAGAAATGGCGCTGCTGTGCGCGCGCCCCCCCCCGCCCCCCCCCCCCAACCCGCGGCGCCGTGTTAGGATTGTTTACATCCTTGACAGCATGGCCTGGGGTTCTTGTGCTTCCGTGTATGTTTGTAGAGGAGGCAAAAAGGCCCTCTCATACGGGGGAGACACAGTTTTGGTTTTTGATTGATTACTGGATCCTGGCCGTTTGATGATTGTGTCCTCGGGTTTTAGGGGCCTTTTAGAGGTACAGATTTCTTGGAGTTACAGTTTGGTGGGCCTAGCTAAGTGGTGGCAGAGGTATTTCCTGGGTTTTCTGCTATGGCCTCCACTCGTACCTGCTAACACTTGTTTTTTTCAGAAAACACATTTCCCCCTACTTCAGCCTGTACTAAAGTTTTTCTGTAGAAAAGGCTGTACAGCTCAAATTGATTTCATCTGGAATACTCTCTTGCTGTAACTTACCTTGACAGCCTTCTGTCTTTGATTGCTGCCACAGTTACCTTCCGAAGACGAACCTGGCTGTCATTCTTCTTAAAAGCCCATAATAGCCCTGTTTACAGACTGTACCCTGAGCTTCTGCAGTATTTCAGGCCCTTATCTTCTAACTTATTATCTAAGCCTTTCAGGCCTTCCTCCACTATCGTATTTGCACAGTCCATTCTAGCTAGAGCAGACATCAGGCGGCACACCACACACTTGCACGTTGTTGTGTAAGCTCTGCTCCTTGTCTGGAATAGTTCACTCTCCTCAACTTGGCAACCTTACTCTCCCATCTTCCTTAGCTACAGTTTGTCCTAACAGTGTGCACTTCTAGAGTGTAAGGAGTGTTTATTTTTGTATTCAGTTGTTCAATCAATTTTTTTTTGGAGTGCCTGCCATGTGTTGGTTAAATGTAGGCATACAATAGTGGATTAGAGAGTTAGGGTCTTTTTTGATGTAGCTGAAATACTGTAGACAAGATGGAAAGTCAAACAAGCGCATAATTCCAAGAGCGTCCTTGTGTGTGGAAGGAATACACACGTTGCACTGTTGGAATGTGGATGTCGGGATGACTAACTCGTGCAAGATGAAAGTGTGGCAGAGTGCTGGTCTGTCCTAGTGAAGGGAATGGTGTGCAGAGGCTCACGGTCTCTTAACAGTAGTGTGGCCGGTTCAACTAGAAAAACTAGAAAGCTGTTTTTGCTAAAGGTAGTAATGACTAACAGGCAGGCTGCATGAAGGGTGGCTGAGATCATGGAGCCTCTTGGAAGAGTAGATTTTTAGTTCAAAGCTTTAGGTAGTAATCAGAATTTTAAACTGAAGTGACGTGACTCCTCCGTAAATGTTTGTGGAAGTGAGTGGAGTTAAATACTCTTTTTGTCTACAGACTCATCCAGCATACTGCAGCGTCTTTCTCGCCCAGTACAGTCCAACTTTGCCAAGTGTCTAACCTGTTGCCAGGGCCTAACGGTTTTGGTGTGAATTTGCTTGACTGTGGTGGGTTAAACTGTTTGAATCTATTGGGAATTTAGTTTGATTTGAGATAGTATGTTACTTTCTCCTTATCACTCACAGGGCAATTCTATTAACTCACACATTAAATGATTTGAAAAGATACTGCATTGCAGCTATCTAGGTAGTAAGCAGAGATGAGAGAAATCAAGGGCATCAAGCAGAATTTAACAATGACTGTTGAAATCTTTGTTTTTACACTTTTCTCCTTTTGTACTAACTGAATCTGCTCACCTCCAGTTGTTGCTATGTCAGCCGAAGACTCAACCAGCTCTCAACTCATGATCCTTTGTGGAGAAGACATTGCAAAAAATACTGGCTGATAACCGAGTAAGTATTTTGTGAACATTTGTTCTTTTTGGGTGTAGGCTACGGTGTAGTTTTTTTTTTTTTTTTTTTTGTTTGTTTGTTTGTTTTGTCTTAAGAGTAAATTTTTCATTGTTGTTAGAGACAGCGACTCATTCTCTAGTCTGGGTTGGCCTCGACCTGTTGTTTGAATTCTTAAATGGTTTTACTAATAGAAAACCCTGAGCCAGATATTGGGGTGAATGCTAAAACATCAGAGAAGCAGAACAAGCCACAGCCAACCTCACCTCGCCAACTCCTCAGCCGATCCTGTTTCCTCAGACTGAAAGCCTCTGAGTCCTCACCTGAAAGGCCTCAGCCAAAAAGAGCCTTTAGTTCCTGTCTCCTCACTCCTTATATACCTTTCTCCACCCTGCCATATTACTTCCTGGAATTCAAGGTGTGTGCCACCACTGCCTGGCTCTGTTTTCTCTCCTAGACTGGAGTCAATCTCATGTAGTTCAGGGTGTCCTTGAACTCACAGAGATCTAGACGGATCTCTACCTCCGGAGTGCTAGGATTAAAGGTGTGTGCCACCACTGCCTGACCTCTATTTTAATCTAGTGGCTGTTCTGTCCTCTGATCCTCAAACAGGCTTTATTAGGGTACACACTGTATCACCACAGTGACCTTGTGGCAGTGCTTCCGCTTCAGCCTCTGCTCTGTTGGCATTACAAGGGTGAGCTACCACACTTGGCCCTAGAGCAGTGGTTCTCAATCTTCCTAGTACTGCGACCTTTTAATACAGTTCCTCATAGTGTGGTGACCCCCAACCATAAAATTATTTTCATTGCTACTTTATAACTGTAATTTTGCTACTGTTATGAATTATAATGTGAATATCTGATATGCAAGATGGTCTTAGGGGACCCCTGTGAAAGGGTCATTCAACCCCCAAAGGGGTTATGGTCCACAGGTTGACAACTGCTGCACTAGAGTAATTTTTAATTGATATGCAATAATTGCTCATGTTTATGGGATAAAGTGTAATTCAGTACATATTTACAATGTATAAGAAGTCAGGCCAATTAGTATTTCCAGCTCCTTAAGTGTGTATCATTTCTTTGTAGTTGGAGTTTTCCAGTACCTTCTTCTTAGTTCTTCATAACATGTTATAAAACATACAGTAAATTGTAGTAAACTGTAGCCATTGCCTACTAATACTTCTCCTTTCTAGTTAACTCTGTTTCCAGTGATGTTCTGAACCCCTTGCTTTCTTCCCTTCCCAGCCTCTAGTGCAGAATATATAGTTTTGAATCCTGACCTTTGACTACCATAATACTATGTACTAGTTTTCCTTTCTAACCCAGTTTCTGTTACTGGGTCCAGTCAAAGTTACCACATAGCCAGAATAAAAATGTAGATGACAGTGAGATTTAGGAGAAGTAGAAGAAAAAGCAGTGATACCTAACATGTTTCTTCAATTGTGGGAAGTCAGGATTGCTAAAGTTGGTGGAGAACTATAGGTTCTAAGTGTGTGTGTGTATGTAATATAGTTAATATATATTTAATATTTAATATGTTTTGGGTTTTTGAGACAGGGTTTCCCTGTATAGCCCTGGCTGTCCTGGAATTTGCTTTGTAGATCAGTCTGACCTTGACTAAGTATATTATTTGAAGCTGTTAGTTCTACCAAGGGAAAAGTTAATAATAGCTATCAAGCATTGGGAGGAGGAAGAATGAGGAAGGAAGAATTTTAAGTGTTGATATATCCTCACCTTTCACTAGGGGCATGTAGATGGAAGTTTCTGTTCCACCAGTAGCTCCCAAATAAACACACTGAGGTTTATACTAATTATAAATGCTTGGCCGATAGCTCAGGCTTATTACTAACTAGCTCTTACATTTTTAAGTTAACCCGTATTCCTTATTTACACTCTGCCTCATGGTTGTACCTTTATTAACATGGCTTGTTCATCTCCTGATCCCTCTGCATCTGCTGACAACTCCAGACTCTGCCCTTCTTCCTCCCAGCATTCTCCTAGTCTAACTCTCCTGCCTCACCTTATTCTGTTCACTATTGGCCAGTCAGCTTCTTTATTAAACCAATCACAATGACAAATCTTCACAGGATTATTCCACAGCAAAGGCATCACTCATACATGTGAAATTTGTAAATCAAGAACCAGAAGTATAAGGATTTAGAAATATAGAAACAATTTCCATAAATAACTTCTAAAGGCTTAGAACTAAAGACTTTTTTTTGGTTTGATTTTTGTTTGTGTGTTTGTTTTAAGACAGGGTTTCTCAAGACTTAAAAGAAAAAATCAAAAGCTCAGTTTTTACAGTGCTGGATATTGTACCCAGGACCTCACTCACACTAGGCAAGCATTCTGCAGTTGAGTTACAACCCCAGCCTTGTTGCTAGCTGTATATATTTATGTTAATGCTATATATTAGTAAAAAGGTGTTTTATTCCCTCCTTACACCCCTTCGCGCAAACTGAACTGAAACTAAACAAAAACCACACCTGGAGTCCAGCACTTGGGGGACTGTAGTACAAGACCCTGAGTTTGTGGCTAGCCTGAACTACACATACTGTTCCAGAAAAACAAAATAACCTCTGCTCTGATGTGTTCTTAGTTCATATCCAAACCTTGAATTGTGCAGCTGTCGTCTTCACTGTAGCACCCGTCCGTGACCCCAAGCCAGAGTTAGGGGTCACCCTAAGTCGTCTGTCTCCCTGCCTCTGCTGAAACCACTGGCCTTCTCAGTTAGTGCTTCCTTCACGGCTCACACCCTCCTCGCTCTTTTCACCTGGTACCGCAGCTGTCTTCAGTCTATGGCCTCACCAGGTCTACTGCAGAACTTTCCCAAGTCTTCTGTAACGTTCCTAGTTTTCACCCTTAAATCTACCCCTGCATTCCAAACCACAGCTTCAGCCCTCCCCTTTCAGCTTCCTCGTAAGCCCTTCGGTGGGCTGCATTTTCTGTAGGAAAGAGTCCGAGCTCAGTTGACAGTACTAAGGTACCCTTTGTGGTTGCTTATCCTCTGTTAAGTTTGCATTGCATTCTTTGTTTATGATCAGACTATCTACTTTCTGAACAGAAAAAAAGTGCATTTTTTTTTTTTTTTTTTTTTTTTTGGTTTTTCGAGACAGGGTTTCTCTGTGTAGCTTTGTGCCTTTCCTGGAGCTCACTTGGTAGCCCAGGCTGGCCTCGAACTCAGAGATCCGCCTGGCTCTGCCTCCTGAGTGCCGGGATTAAAGGCGTGCGCCACCAACGCCTGGCAAAAAGTGCATTTTTTAATGTTCTCAGTGGCCAAGAGAACACTCAATAAATGTTTATATAATTAAAGCAAGGAAAGATATTAAATTATGTATTTGTCTTGATTTACGATTCTCTGGCTGATCCAGTGTAGATGTGCTAGAGCAATATTATGCTATTCTAAATATTCTCAAAAATGGGACAACTACTTGTGCCATATATATGTGTGAATATATATATTTATATATTTTTTTAATTTTTAATTTTTAATTTTTTTCAAGACAGGGTTTCTTTGTGTAGCTTTGGAGCCTGTCCTGGAACTCGCTCTGTAGACCAGGCTGGCCTTGAACTCATACAGATCCGCCTGGCTCTGCCTCCCGAGTGCTGGGATTAAAGACGTGCGCCACCACCACCCAGTGCCTTTTATGTTTTTATAATTAAGGCCAGATTCAGTAGCACACACCTGTAACCTCAGCACTTGGAAGGTAGAGGCAGGGGAATCATAGTTCATGCCAGCCAGAGCTACATGAGACTCTGTCTCAAAAAAAAAATTTTTTTTTTTTTTAACTGATAACGTTTTTAGGAGTAAGTTGAAATTTGTACTGACATACTATTCACATATTTTGTTTAGAACTGGGAAACTTGGGGAAAAACTTGAGTAAAAGTCAGAAAGTAAGTGACTAATAAATAACCTCACCATGACAATAGTAGCTATTAAAGTTTTTGATGTATCACTTCTTGCTATCTAGTTCTTTGTAGTTAAAATAAATTAGGAAAATAAAAAGGCAGAGTAACCACAAACTCCCAATGAAAGTGTGTTGGTAGGTATCAAAAATATTTGCTAAGCTGGGTTTGTGGTACATATTTCTAATCCTAGTGTGTGACATCTAGAGGCATGAAGATCAGAAGTTTAGGGCTATCCTTAGCTGCATAGCTAGGTGAAGGCCAGCCTGTACTATATATGACCCTCTCTCAGAAAGCAAAGGAAAAGAAAAAGTACGTGTTAAAATCATTTCAAAGGATTTTTTAATCTTGTTGTTTTTTTTTGTTTTAATATCTTTTTAGGGAAGAGAAATCCCGGAAGAAGCAGTGCTGGAGATCTCTCTTCATAACTACTTACTCAGATGTAGGAAGATACATCGACCATTATGCTGCTATTAAAAAGGCCTGGGATGACCTCAAGAAGTACTTAGAGCCCAGGTGTCCTCGGATGGTTTTATCTCTGAAAGGTACTGGGAATACAGGGTCTCCCATTCGTATTTTAGTTAGTATAGCCAGACTAATTTAAATAACTTTGGATCTGTCATGTACCTGGACTAATCCAACCTCTTCTAGTTCACCATTCACATTTTGTTAATAGCCAAGGAAGTATAATGCTGACATTGTTAAAAGGATCTTGCCCTTTTTCAGTTGGCCTGGAAACCCATACATTTATTAGATAAAAAGCTAAACTACTTTATCTTTATATTTGTTTTATATAAAGAAACAATGCTAAGATTGCTTGAGAATAACCATTATGATTTATTTTTATTTTTGCAATGATGGTGATTGAGCCCAGGGCCTCATGCATTTTAGGCAAGTATTCTATCATGGATCTATACCCCCAGTCCTAAAAGATGATTACTGTTGTTATTGTTTTGTGTGTATGTGTGTGGTGTCCATGTGTCGTATTCACATGTGCACTC
Source organism: Peromyscus melanophrys (assembly GCA_902168415.1). NCBI lineage: Eukaryota > Metazoa > Chordata > Mammalia > Rodentia > Cricetidae > Peromyscus > Peromyscus melanophrys. The sequence goes on along the minus strand of CABHPR010115160.1, from coordinate 34,733 downwards.
ACATCCATGTTTGGAGGCCTGAGGACATCACTGGATTGCTCTCCACTTTATTTACTGAGGTAGGGTCTCTTCCTGAGCTCGCTGACTGTGCTAGTCTAGCCAGCCTGCTTACCCCAGTTATTCCTGCCTCTGCTTCCCAAATGCTGGAGTACAGGTGGGCTGCCTCACCTGCTCAACTTCAGTGTGGTCTCTGGGGGTCCAAACTCCAGTCCTCATGTTTAAGTGACAAGACATGCCTTCTGCAGCCCCCAAGATGAATTTTTAATTGAAAACTTGTATCAATACTATTTCTTGTTTGACATCTACTAAATGTTAGGAAAGAACCTGGGTCTTTATGCATGTTAGAGTAACCCAGAGTAAGGACAACTTTTCATTTAGTATTTACAAAGTAAAACTAAGAATTGAACTGGAGTCTATTTGATCAAGAATCTTTGTTCTTTCTATTCTATTGTCTAATTATGACTAGAAATATTAACAAGTTATTTCTGTTTGATTTATTAATTAACCCTCATAAAAATACATTTATAACTGTTTACCTGCTTTCCACTTGAAGTTTTTTCAGACTTCTTCACTAAGTGGAACCATGTGTATGCTGTGGTTTTGCTAAGCTAAAATTAGAATCCATTCTTTTTTACTCTTTTTCATTAGAAGCCGTCTTTTGAAACAGCATTCCCTTTTCTTTCAGATTTCCACTGTAATTTCTCATGAAAATGTTACTTTCAGACAAACCATGATTTCATGACAAAGTGCTTAAATCTGGGTTTGTTAGAAGGCAGAGTAAATGGTCTTAGTAGCTGGAGTAGGGTGGAACACTGGGAGTTGCCCATTAATATCTTAACAGCTTATCCTCTAAGAAGAAATGAGTAATAGCATTCACCTGCATGGGTAAGCTACTTCCAGAGCACATAGTTTGAAAATAAGTTTGCAGTGGTGATAAGTAAAATAGGTAATAGTTACAATAGCATAAAGGTAGACACGAAACTAAATGGTTTTTGTTTTTGTTTTTTTTTTAATTTTATTTTTTCGAGACATGTTTTCTTGTGTAGCCCTGACGGTCCTGGAACTCATTCTGTGGACATGTCTGGCCTTAAACTCACAGAGATCTGTCTGCCTCTGCCTCCTCAGTGCTGGGATCAAAGGCACGTGCCACCACTGCCTGGCAAAACTAAATTTTCATATTACCTCATTTACTTTCCAAAAATCCTGTAAGGAAGATGATTATTCTCTTTTTGTAGGGATAGCACTTAGGGCATAAAAGACCAGGTTTATCATCAATAAGTAAAAAACAAAGTCAGGAATTGACTACGGGGCCTCACCTTGGAAGTGTAATCTTTAGTTGTGGTTGAAGGAAGAGACCTAGCCCTTTTGGTTTAGAATTTCTGAGGTTCCTTAAAGGGTCACTCCATATTAGGGCACTTGTAATGTGAGGCTGTCGTATGATTGGTCTTTCGGACAGACTTATAGCTCCTTTTTCTTCTGTCTGTTGTTATTCCTGAGCTCCTTGTGTCTGTTCTGTATCGAGCTGTCAGATTCCTTCGCCATGTCTGCTCTACTGCTAGGTGCCAGTCTCAGGGCTTGTCATGAGTTTGGAATAAGGTTAAAACCTAGTGTATCTACAGTGCTGGAAATGCTAGGGATCTCAGGCTTACGACTTTCACCGCTAAGTTAAGAACCTAGCTGCTGGCTTCAGGTTCCACAGCCCTCATTCAACTTGAAGGTTATAAAGGTGTCAAGTAAAAAGGAAAATTAGCAGGCAAATAGGCATTGGACATGGGGTCATCTTTGTGGAGCATTTTGAGATTGTATTATATTGATGTTCTTAATTGTGTATTTTCAAATCATATTCTCCTTAGAATTGAGTTGGGAGTGTGGTGGTATTGTGTTCCCCAAACTATTGTGTATGCTAATAAACTTATCTGGGGTCAGAGAACAGGACAGCCACAATATTAAACATAGAGGTTAGGCAGTGGTAACATACGCCTTTAATCCTAGCATCCAGAGACAGAAATCCCTCTGGATCTCTGTGAGTTCAAGGCCACATGGGAAACAGCCAGGTGTGGTGACCCACGCCTTTAATCCCAGAAAGCACACCTTTAATCCCAGGGAGTGGTGGTAGAAAGCAGAAAGGTATATAAGGCGTGAGGACCAGAAACTAGAGGCATTTGCCCTGGAGAGGCCTTTGGCCTGGAGAAGCCTTTGGCCTGGAGAAGCATGTGGCTGGTTAAGCATTCAGGCTTCTAGCAGCAGTTCAGCTGAGACCCATTCTGGATGAGGGCTCGGGGCATCCAGTCTGAGGAAACAAGACCAGCTGAGGATCCGGTGAGGTGAGATAGCTGTGACTTATTCTGTCTCTCTGACCTTCCAGTGTTCACCCCAATAACTGGCCTGGGTTTGATTTTATTAATAAGACTCTTTAAGATTCATGCTACATGGGAGTTTAATAGTCCTTTAAAGGAACAAACAGTAAATATTTTAGAGTTTGTGGGACCCATGGTCTTTCATTGAGACCTGTGTGTTGTGTTTAGTCCTGCTGTTAGGCTGTTGTTTCTGGAAAACAACATAGATAATACAGAAACAAAAATGGAGTGGCTGGATTCCAATAAAAAGGATTTAGCCTCTCAGCTGTAATTTACCAAATCCTGATTAATTACTAGTACCTTCATTTCATGTCAGAGAAAGGATACAAAGAACATTAGGTGGCCTGTTTGACATCCAGTAACTAGTAAGCAACAAAGATAAACTGATCTTGGCTTCTGGTAAATTGTCATTGTTTCCTCTATGATAGGTGAATATTTATTGAAGCAGTAAGGCACTTTATAAATAAATAAGAACATGACATTTTTTGTAGTCCTTCCTGTAACTCTCTCAGGTGGGTGGTATTAGCTTCTTTTTTGGAGGAGAGAACAAGGTCAAACAGATCAGTAACTTCCAGAAAGATCCACAGTAAGTAGTGGAGTCAAGATAAGGACCAGTCTGGCTTATCATAGCAGAATGTCTTTTTCAGTCTTGATTTTCTTGTATTGTAAACATGTATTTCCTTATCTCTTTTTGTAACTATGGTGTTTTGTTTGTTTGGTTGATTTTTTGGTTTTTGAGACAGGGTTTCTGTGTGTAACAGCACTGGCTTTCCTGGAACTCATTTTATAGACCAGGCTGTCCTTGAACTCACAGAGGTCCACCTGCCTCTGCCTCCCAAGCACTGGGCTTAAAGGCCAGTTTTGCACTACCTCACTTGGCTTCTAAATTCAGGGGTTTTTGTTTGTTTTTAGAGACAGGGTTTCTCTGTGTACCCTTGGCTGTCCTGGAATTAGCTCTGTAGACTGAGCTGGCCTCAAATTCACAGAGTTCCACCTGTCTCTGCCTTCTAAGTGCTGGGATTAAAGGTGTGCGTCACCACACCCAGCTAACTATGGGTGTTTTTACTTCTAAATCTTATGTATTAAATAGTTTAACATGTAACACATAGAATATAAACATTAGCTTCTTTCCTTACCCAAGATACTACTTCTGGCTTCTATTCTGCTTGGTTTCTTTTCTATTAAACTTCTGGTTTTCTACATTTTCTTTTGTATGTGTATGTAGTATACGTGTGTATGTGTGTGTGTGTGTGTGTGTGTGTGTGTGTGTGTATGTGTGTGTACATGAACACATGTGCATGTGAAGATCAGAGGTTGATGCCTGAGTTGTTTTCCGCCCTATTTTTTGAGATGTATTGAACCTGGACTCATGAACTTAACTGGATGGACTGGTCAGTGAGCTGTAGGGATATGCCTGTCTGTGTCTCTCATTTATGGGATTGCCGTGACTCAGCACAGTGCCTGGCTTATAAAGGTTGCTAGGGATCTGAACTCGAGTTCTCATTCTTGCAGAGCAAGGGCTTTCTAGACTGAGGCATCTCCCTAACCCTTAGTGTATGTATTAGAGTTATAGAGAGAGAGTTTTTGATAACTATATATATACAGATATAGTTATATATAGTTATTAAAATTAATATATATATTAATTTTATAGAGTAATTTAGATTTTCAGAGAGTTCTGTATACCCAATTTCCCTAGTATATTACACTGGAGGACATTTATCAGAACTAAAAATTCATTAATATTTTGTTACTTTTACATTTGATTTAGATTTCATCAGACTTTCCATTAATATCTTTAGTGTTCTTTCAGGATCCAGTTCAAAATACCACATCACATGTAGCTGTCATTTCTTATTAACTGGCAGTGGTACTTTCTGTCTTGTCTTTTATGACTTACACAGTTTTGAGAAGAACTCATGAGGTATTTTGTAGAAAATATCTCAGATTGGTTTTGTATGATACTTTCTTCATGGTTGGAGTTGTAGGTTTTTTGGGAAGATTCCTTCAGAGTTGAGATGTTTGCCTCACTAGTGATGTTAACAGATATGTAGATATGTTCACAAATCACAATGCACAACTCACAGAGTTATCACAAGTGAATGAATTCATTAAAACATTCTCCAGATCAAATAGTAGAGTATTATTTATACCCAGAAGCCCCTTGCGTCCCTCCCTCGTTCATGGAGACAACCACTGTCCTGACTGCTAATTCATCTAGTGATTTTCTCTTAACTTTATATAAATTATGTGGTTAAGTATGTATTTTGGATGAGTTAATTCTATTTTGGTTGTGAGGCTCAATAGTAGTTCCATTTTTGTTACAGACTAGTACTGTATATGAGTAGACTGAGTTTATGTTCATCCTACCATTGTGGATATGTGGGTCATTTCCAGTTCTGACTGTTAGAAATAACAACTTCTTAAGAAAAGATTTCTATTTACTTTTATGTGTATGGAGTGTCTTACTTGCATTATGTCTACATGTATGCAGTCTCTGCATAGGCCAGAAGAGGGCATTGGATCCCCTGGAGCTGAAGTTAGGATAGTTATTAGCCACCATATGGGTTCTGGGAACTAAACCCAGGTCCTCTATAAGAGCAGCAAATGTTCTTAACCGCTGAGCCATCTCTCTAGCCCCTCACTAGGAATTTTACATCGATGTTTGTGAGAGTTTGGCATGTAATTTTCCTGTCTTGCAGTGTTCTTAGCAGGATTTTGTATCAAAATGATGCTGACTTTAAGAGCAGGACCTTAAAATAAGTGAGGGAGTGCTGCCTCTTCTGTTCCCTGGAAGAATTATGTAAACTTGGTCTGATTTCTTGCTTAGAGGATTAGTAGAATGTGTCAGCAAGTCATTCAGCCCTGGAATTCATTGTGGAAGCTTTTAAATTAAGAACTCAATGTCTGTTTAAGTCTTGAGGCTTTCTGCTTTGATAGATTTTGTCCAGGAAGTTGTCTACTTTGTCTATGTTTTCAGATGTATTTAACATCCTTCATGCTTAGTAAGTTTTTAGTGATAAGACCTTTTCCATTTCTGATATTAGTTATTATCACTCTTGATGGGTAGGAACTAATCTAGTCCTTTAAAAGAGCTGGCATTTTAGTCAGTCTCCTTTACTGTATGGTTTGTTTATTTATTTATTTATTTATTTATTTATTTATTTATTTAGTTATTTATTTAGTTATTTATTTATTTATTTATTTTGGTTTTTCGAGACAGGGTTTCTCTGTGTAGCTTTGCGCCTTTCCTGGAGCTCACTTGGTAGCCCAGGCTGGCCTCGAACTCACAGAGATCCGCCTGCCTCTGCCTCCCGAGTGCTGGGATTAAAGGCGTGCGCCACCACTGCCCGGCTGGTTTTTTTTATTTTATTAATTTTTTTCTCTTTGAATTTGCTATGATTCCCTTTTCCCCTGACTTAGGTCATAGATTTTTTTCAGTCTTTTTATTCTTTAGACTCCCTAATATATTTAGGACTATAAATTTACCTCTAATCATATTAGTTTATCTTATAGGTTTTTTAAAAATTGTGTGTGTGTGTGTGTATGTGTGTGTGTGTGTGTGTGAGTGAGTGAGTGATGTAGAAGCCAGAGGCAATGCTGGATGTCTTCCTTAATTGCTTTCTGTCTCTTCTGGCCTCCTCAGGCACTGCACATATATGGACATATATGTAGGCAAGACACTTAGACACATAATTATAAAAATAAATCTTTCTTTAAAAGTTATGTTATTTCTATCAGCCAGAATCAGAAATGACCCAAATGTTCAAATATTTTTGGTATTGAGTCTCTTACTGAACCTGAGGCTCACAGTTGGACTAGACTGTCTGGCCAGCAAACCTCAAGGATTTTCCTGTGTCTGCCTCCCTAGTTCTTAGATTACAGGGTATCACTTCACCCAGCTTCTTGCTTGGGCACTGGAGGTTCACATTCAGGTACTCATGCTTATGTAGTAAGTACTTTACCACCTTTTTTTAAAATTACATTTTATTTAGTGTGTGTCACATACATTCCGTGGCACTTGGATGGAGGTCAGAGGACAACTTTCAGGAGTAAGTTCTCTCCTTCCACCTGTGGGTCCCAGAGCTGACTCATGTCATCAGGCTTGGTGGCAAGCACCTTTAAGCACTAGACATCTTACCTTTTCCTGATTTTTGCTTTATTTATTTATTTTTGTTTATTTATGTTTATTTATTTTGGTTTTTCGAGACAGGGTTTCTTTGTGTAGCCCTGGCTATTTTGGAACTAGTTTTGTAAACCAGGCTGGCTTTGAACTCTCAGATCCATCTGCTTCCTGAGTGCTGGGATTAAAGGTATGGGCCACCACCACCCATTTTTTATTTTTTTAAAAGATGAAAAAATATTATATTTTATGTGTGTGGGCATTTTATCTATATGTACATCTCTGCACCATATGCTGTACCTGGTATCCTTGGAGGCCAGAAGAGGGCATCAGATTCCTTGGATTAGAAGTTACAGATGGCTATGAGCTGCTGTGTGGGTTCTGGACTTTGAACTCAGTGATGTTAACCACTGAGCCTTCTCCCAGGCCTCTGTCTTTTTGCTTCTATTAGTTACTGAGAGGTTTGTTGACATTTCCTGCTGTGGTAGGCACTGTTCTGAAGTAGCCCAAGATTATCAGCCCATGGTATACATGGATGGTACAGTTATTTCTCCTTGCATATAGCCAGTGATATAAAAAATTATTTTGATTCACATTATTTAATATATTCCAATTATTTAAAATATCTGTTCTCTATTTTTTTTTAAAGAAATGTGAAGAGATTTTGCAGGTATAGTTAAGGTGCCAAATGAATTGAATTTAAATGTTAATTAAAAGGAAATTGATCTTGAATGGGCCTCCCTTAATCAAGTACATTTTTTTTTTTTTTTTTTTTTTTTTTTTTGGTTTTTCAAGACAGGGTTTCTCTGTGTAGCTTTGTGCCTTTCCTGGATCTCGCTCTGTAGACCAGTCTGGCTTCGAACTCACAGAGCTCCGCCTGGCTCTGCCTCCCGAGTGCTGGGATTAAAGGCATGCACCACCACTGCCCGGCTAATCAAGTACATTCTTAAAAGCATCTGGGCCTTTCAGAAGGCAGAGAGGTTCATAATGTTTTTCCTGTTGACTTTGAGTAAGCAAACTGGTATGTTGAGGAGAAGGCTACATGATAGGGAATGTCAGGTGGCTGCTAGGCACTGAGGGCCGCACTGAAAAAAAACTGTAGGCTGCTGAATTCTGCAAATAACTAAGTGAGCTTAAAGAAGATCTGAAGCAAAAGATGGGTAAGATGAGCTAGCACCCCAGTTAACACCATGATTTCAACATTGGGATCTACACAGAGGATCCAGTGGAGTTGTGCTTGAACTTTAGAGCTGCAGAAACAAATAATGAGTTCCTGGCTTGGTTTCCTGGGAGGTGGGCTCAGTGTATTCCACCTCCTCTCAGCTAAGCCTAGAGTAGAGTGGCAAGGTATGCACCTGTGTGGGAGAGGTGCTTAAGCAGGGAGCCTTGCCCGGCTCTCCTAGCCTCACATTTACTTGCAAAATAGCAGCTTAAAACAATACTCATTTGTTTGCCTAATACTTCATGCAGCAGTGGAAAATTAATCCACTGCTTGTAAATTTTTTTTTGCCATTTTAACTCTGATATTAAAAAAATATATTTGGGCCGGGCAGTGGTGGTGCACGCCTATAATCCCAGCACTCAGGAGACAGAGCCAGGCAGATCTCTGTGAGTTTGAGGCCAGCCAGGGCTACAGAATGAGATCCAGGAAAGTCTCCAAAGCAACACAGAGAAACCCTGCCTCAAAATAAATAAATAAATAAATAAATAAATACACACACACACACACACACACACACACACATACACACACACACACACACACACACATATATATATTTGGGGCTGTAGGTGGTACTTCACTGCTTAACCTGCTGCCCCTTGCAGTGTACTCTAAATTTTAAGAGAAAAAAAATGTGTGTATACATATGTGTTTGTGTGTGTGTGCATGTGCGCCTGCTGTTTTACTGAGGTACATAAAATTGATTCCTGCATAGTGAATTTAACCTTTTGCTGTTGTTATTATGAAAGTTCTCCGTTAGTTTTAATGAAGCTGTTTACATTAAAGTCTCCCTTGTGTGATCTGAATAGAGCCATGCTAGCTTTTTTTTTTTCCCTGTGTCTACATTAAGATGAGTCTCTTGGGTAGAATTTTTTTATTCAGTGCTGAAATTGAAACCGAGGCCTAACACGTCCGCCTCCAACCCCCAGACGAAGTTTCTTTGTGTAGCCCTAGCTGTCCTGAACTCGCTCTGTAGACCAGGCTGGCCTTGAACTCAGAGAGATCCACCTGCCTTTGCCTTCAGAGTGCTGGGATTAAAGGTGTGCGCCATCACAGCCTGGCAAGGCCTAACACATTCTAAGCCTTTGCTCTCTGTCTCTGTACTGTGTCCTTGAGCCCTTGTTCTTTACCTAGTCTGTCTTTTTATTAGATTATTTGGCTTAGTGATATTTAATTTATTTACTAATATAGTTGAACTTAACCATGTCATTTAAATATGTTCACCTTTTTTGCATTCTTAATTATATTTAATTTCTTTGCTTTCCCTTTTATTTTTTAGTAATCACAGTATAGATTAAAATACGCATTTTTGATTTATTGAAGTCTAATAGAATTTAATGTTTACCACTTCCTGGACAGTGAAAGAGCTTTAGTTCTGATATGGGAGGGTATTTGGGCTCCAGCTCAGGTCCCTGTGCATGTTAGTTCCTCACTGAGTCCATCACTCTGTGCCCATCACTGAGCCCCCTAGTGTTAATTTTTAGCCTATTTCTTATCCTGAGAACTTGGGGCTAGGATCACACGGATGTGTCAACATTCTAGGCTTGCTCTTTAGTCAGTTCTTGTTTTTATTGAGGATTAGTTCTTTTGAGTGATTACACAGCACTGTTTGGGTCTTAGGGTAATAATTTTTTCTTCTAGAGATTTCCTTCTGCTTCTGCTGCAGATTGTCAGGGGGTTGATTACCTTAATCTGGCTAGGGTTGATGTAGCTGGAAAAACTGGGCTTTTTGTCCATGAGGGCTGATTTGTTTCCAGTTCACTTTTTCTTAGGACTTGGCTTTCTGTAACTTAGCCCAAACCATATTTGTTTATTTGAACAGGTCCTTTTCTCCTTTGTGGACTCTAGACCCCCCCTTTTTTTTTTCTTTTTAAATCCATCAGTCCTATAGTATTGCCTAAAGCTGGGCTCCTCTCTTTGGCCACTTGTTTGAGAATTGGCAATTGCTTGAATCAAGATGATTCTAGATGCCTGATTGACCTCTTTGTGTGTTTATTTTGTTCTGTTTTCCTGTTTCTGAGTTCACTGTAACTCTCACTGCTGGGTTATACTCATGTGCCACAACATCTGGCTACCTTGTGGGGTGTTTTGGTGGTGGTGGTGGTGGTAGTTGGTTGTTTTATTTATTTTTTTTATGTCTTCAAAAGCATTTCTGCCATAATCATTCAATAATGAGAGGTTTGGCCCAACAACCTGAGGGGCTATTGCTTGGAAATGGATCTCTTCTCTTGGTATTGGTATTTTTTTTCCTGTTTGTGACAGCTAGAATGTAGGGCAAGTTTTCAAATGTGCTCTCAAGAGTTCAACTTAGTGTCTTCTCACAGCATGAACCTACATCTGTCTAATGTCCCATATTTCCTGTAAAGGGTCACATTGAAACTCTGGAATGACATCAGCTGAGAGAACTTTCAAGGTTTTTTTTTTTGTTTGTTTGTTTTGTTTTTTTTAAGTATGAATATATTATGTTTGGAAAAGTGAGGTTTTTGTTATAATGTTAAAAAAAAAAAATTGCTCATTTCCTTGGTACCTCTCTCCATTTTACTTTGTGCCAGTATTTTCCCTGTCGAGAGGAAACTAAGGACTTTGTTCAGTGTTTAAAATCAATTTCCAATTCATTGCCCTGTATTTTGACAGTATATGTTGAACAGAATTCACTTGCTATAAGATTGTTTCACGGGTTGGTTGGCAGCTGACCTACTAGATTGAAGTCTGATTGTGCGTACACACTTCTGTCTTTGGTGTGTGTTTGCAGAAGGCGCACGTGAGGAAGACCTGGATGCTGTGGAAGCTCAGATTGGTTGCAAGCTCCCTGATGATTATCGCTGTTCATACCGGATTCACAATGGGCAGAAGTTAGTGGTTCCAGGGTAAGGGGTTTGATGTTTGAGTAATTCTCAGAAATGGACATTACATTCTAGAATGAAAGTACATTTTGTTTACATATTATATATATGTGAATGTATGTATTATAGAGAGGGTGGATTCCCACTTCTTCCTTAAAGTGAGATCTGGCTGGGGGTAGGGGCTGTGGGGTATAGGAGAGATATGTATGTGTATGTATTTGTGAGTATATTTAACCTGTTAAGCGCTTGATGTGTTTATTACCCTGTTAAAAGTTAGGCAAAATGTTTTAGAAACTTGATACAAGTTCTGTCTATTATACTTGTAAAAAAGCATGATTTGTTCAGAGCTGTATACACCAAACTAAGGAAAGTAGAGTTTTGTCTTACTCAAGTACAGCCTATAATTGAATGGCCTTTTAAAAACCTTTGCAAGTTGAAGTATTCATTGTAGTGTTTGTTTTTTGGTAAAAGAAGACCCTATAAAAGCCGGGCGGTGGTGGCGCACGCCTTTAATCCCAGCACTCGGGAGGCAGAGCCAGGCGGATCTCTGTGAGTTCGAGGCCAGCCTGGTCTCCAAAGTGAGTTCCAGGAAAGGCGCAAAGCTACACAGAGAAACCCTGTCTCAAAAAACCCAAAAAAAAAAAAAAAAAAAAAAAAAGAAGACCCTATAGTAGCCATCAAATTTGTTTACAGTTTTAAAATTGATAAACTTTGAATGTGTCTATTCCTTTTTTACTTTCATGCAATTAAGCTATTTCAAAGATACTGTGTTTGTAAAATACCAAGAGTGCAGGGAGACTGTTGCATTAAATTGATGGAATCTGTTGTTCCTCTGTGTGTGAGGGATTATGGGAAACTGTTATTGATTTCTGATCTGGGTTGAGTATGCCCTGGGATTCTCCAAGGGGATCCTACTGATAGCACAAAATAGTACTCAGAAATGAAATATCAGGAATGGGTCACAAACAGGTCAGTTTAGGGGGCTGGAGAGATGGCTCAGTGGTTAAGACTGAGTACTGCTCTTGCAGAGGTCCCTTGTTCCTAGCACCCATGGTGGGCAACTCGCAATGGCCAGTAATTCCAAATCCAGGGACTCCCAGTGCCTCTGGACTTGTACTAGTTTGTTTGTTTTCCTAGTTAATTGAAACCTGAAAAAGCTGGAAAATTTGTATTATTTTAAGAGAAAACAGAACCAAACTTTGTTAAGAGTTGTCTGGAACTGACACAGTAGATAGTTCATGAATTTCAGTACAGGGTTATTTATCTGTCTGTCTGCCTACCTAAGAAATGAGACTTAGAGAAGACTCTTTACCAGACCAGTATTGTTGCCATGACACACACACACACACACACACACACACACACACACACACACACACACACACGTTAATGCATACATGTGGAGATTAATTTCTACCACGTCTATTTCAAGTTTGTGACAATTTGGATAAGATTTAGACTTGGTTTACATTTGTTGCTGTCTGATTTTATGAGATAAACTGAAAGTTGCATCAAGATAAAGATGTCAGAAAATTTACTCCTTTAATCATTAAATTAGCTATTAATATATATGTGTGCATATATGAGGATATGTGCATACATAAATAGCAAGTCACAAAAGCACTAGCCATTCCATATATAATATAAATTTTTTTTTTTTAATTTTGGAGTGAAAGTCTTACATGTTGGTCTTGAACTCATTATCCTCCTTTCTCAGCCTTCTGAACAGCTGGGATTTTAGGTATGTGCCATTTGCTGAATGTTTTTTTTAAGACAGGGTTATTCTAGCCTATGGTGGCCAAGAACCCACTGTATAGCCCTAGTTTCATTCTTTCAGCCATCTTTCTGCCTTATCTTGGTGTGGGGTTACAGGCATGGACCACCACAACAAGTTCCTTAAAAGCAGTAAAGTTATATTTCTTCTAAAAAGGCTGGCATTTAGATACTTTAGACATTTAATTTTTAAATCTAAATAAGGCTATTCTGATTTAAAAAGTGAATTTAAGCCAGGCCTTAAATCCCAGCACTCAGGAGGCTGAAGCAGGCTGATCTCTGTGAGTTTGAGGCCAGCCTGGTCTACAGTGTTGCTATTGTTGTTTATTCTTTGGGGGGCCTGTCACCCAACTCCCAAATAAATACACATGGAGGCTTATTCTTTCTTATAAATGCCTGGCCTTAGCTTGGCTTATTTCTAGCCAGCTTTTCTTAAATTAACCTGTCTATCTTTTGCCTTTGGGCTTTTATCTTTCTCTATTTCTGTATATCTTTCTTTATACTTCTTTTTTTTTTTTTTTTTTTTTTTTGGTTTTTCGAGACAGGGTTTCTCTGTGTAGCTTTGCGCCTGTCCTGGAGCTCACTTGGTAGACCAGGCTGGCCTCGAACTCACAGAGATCCGCCTGGCTCTGCCTCCCGAGTGCTGGGATTAAAGGCGTGTGCCACCACCGCCCGGCTCTTTATACTTCTTTCTCCATTGCTTGCTGTGTAGCTGGGTGGCTGGCCCCAGAGTCTTCCCCTTCTTCTCTTTCTCTATCCTTTCTTCCCAGATTTCACCTCCTATTTATTCTCTCTGCCTGCCTGCCAGCCCCACCTATCCTTTCTCCTGCTTCACTATTGGCCATTCAGCTCTTTATTAGCCCATCATGTGTTTTAGACAGAGAAAGTAACACAGCTGCACAGAGTTAAACAAATGCAACATAAAAGAAAGGAATGCTTCTTTGCATCATTAAACAAATGTTGCACAGCATAAACATAAAATAAATGTAACACATCTTAAATTAATATTCTACAACATACAGAATGAGTTCTAGGACAGCCAGGACTACACACAGAGAAACCCTGTCTCAAAAAAACAAAAAAAGAAAAATAAAATGAATTCAATATACAGAAATTTTAGTGGTTTTGATATTCTTGATTTAGAATTTGTATGCTAACCAGTGCTTAGAAAATTACCAATGTGTGCCTGGGCATGCTGGCACATAATTCTAATGCCTATAATCTCAGTGATCTTAAAGCCTGAGGCAGGAGGATGACCAGCATCAACCACATAGCAAGTCCTAGGCGGGCCAGAGCTGCATAGCCAGACCCTGGTTTTGTTTTAAACAAAACAAAAAAAGAAACTTCCTGTGTGAAATTATTCACCAGAAAGATGAAACGCAAGCCCTGTGGCACTGTATTTCCGTGGTTCTGCTCAGGTTGACAGTTTTGAGTCTGTTTTCTCCTCAGGTTGCTGGGAAGTATGGCACTGTCCAATCACTATCGCTCTGAAGATTTACTAGATGTTGATACTGCTGCCGGAGGATTTCAGCAGAGACAGGGACTGAAATACTGCCTCCCTTTAACCTTCTGCATTCACACGGGCTTGAGTCAGTACATAGCTGTGGAAGCTGCAGAGGGCCGGAATAAAAACGAAGTGTTCTATCAATGTCCAGTAAGTAGGAAGTGCGTTTGAGTATGGCTTTAACATGTGTTCTGACAATACTGTAAATGTATGCATTGGATACATCGAGGGATGTAAAATAGGCTGGAGCATCTTACATTAACTAGAGAACTAATATCCTCACGTGGTGATAAGGAATACCAAAAGGAAGGTTTGCCTTTGGACAAATAGTACAGACGATGACAGGCTTAGATGGAAAGTTGTGATTCGAGTTAAGGAACTCATTGTCAAAGGCCTTGATTGTAATGTGTAAAATTATTTTTTCTGAACATCCTAGAATTGTTTGGTTCTCTTGACTCTGAATCCAAAGTCCTTCCTTCTAGGATAACAAGCTATTTATTTTATCTCTTCTACTTGCTAGCTATGTTCCTAAAGTATAGTTTCTTATCTCAATAGTAATAGCAGTCTATGTTTTCATTTTATTGAGAGGTGCCTCCAAACGTTTTATAGAGTAAGTCCAAGCACAGGAATTATAATAGTAGGAACTGATAGGTGTTGCTAAAATTCCTTCTCAAGGAGAGACATAAGTACTCTCTACCTTCCTCCTAAGGTCTCAATGACAAACCGAGGCACAAGTCCCAAAAGTTCGCCCTGGCGAACCAATGGCTATATTTCATAGGTGAGGGACTACTTATAGGCGTGTGGGTATCCCTCCACGAACTGACTGCACCTCAGAAGCTTTAGCTAGCAGGCATGAGGACTTCCCCATAGCTGTATAGATGGAGCCCAGCCATACCCACTTCCCTACCTCTATATACACCAGGTGGTAGGAGCAGCTGGAGACTCGGGTAGGAATCGTGTGCCCTTCTGGGCTCTTCTATGGAGAAGGGTAATAAACAGTCAACCAGAACAGCTGGAATGATCATTCCTGTGTGCATGGTGGAGGGCAGTGGTGTAGCTGAATTCTCCAAGATAGTGATTGCTTGGCCTGGAAGACCGTTAACAACAACAAGGATTACATGAGTATTGTATCTATTTTGCTTTGTTCCCAGAGATCTAGCTAAGGAACAAGAGGAAATGTATTTGTATCAGTTTTGTTTTGTTTTTCCCCTTAGGACCAAATGGCTCGGAATCCTGCTGCTATTGACATGTTTATCATAGGTAAGAGAAACATAGAAAAGTCACTTTTCCCTTCTTCCTATTGGTTTAGAAAAGAAAATGAATTGGTGAGACTTAGTTCCTTGAGCAGCTGGCAACTTTATACTTGCATCTCTTTTTTTTTTGTTTTGTTTTGTTTTTCGAGACAGGGTTTCTCTGTGTAGCTTTGTGCCTTTCCTGGATCTCGCTCTGTAGACCAGGCTGGCCTTGAACTCACAGAGATCCGCCTGGCTCTGCCTCCCGAGTGCTGGGATTAAAGGCGTGTGCCACCACCGCCTGGCTATACTTGCATCTCTTAGTAGTTCCTGATTTATAGAGTTCTATGTCTCTGTTTTCTCGTTGGGGCAGCCCTTGTGTTTTCTTTGTGTTTTGTTTAGGAAAAGAAAAGGCCATATCCTGTAGTCCTAAGTTTTTAATTTTCTTTAGCTAAGTGATCTAGGTGCTGTGTTACCTTACTGTTGCTGTGATAGGATGCCTGACAGAGAGCAACTCAGGAGGAAGGGCTTTATTCCAGCTTACAGGTCACCGGCTGCTTCCCATTGAGGGAAGTCAGGGCAGGAGCTCAAGGCAGGAACTGAAGCAGAGGCCATGGAAGAGCGCCTTGTTCTCTGGCTCGCTCACAGGCTTATGCTTAGCTCGCTTTCTTATGTAGCCAGAACCACCTGCCCAGGAAATGGTGCTATGCATGTGGGCCAGGCTCTCCTACATGAGTTAATGATCAGGACAGTCCTTCACAGGCCAGTCTGATCTGGGCAGTCCCTCAGTTGAGACTCTCTTCTCAGGGGACTCTCGGCCAGCAGTTCTCCACCTTCCTAATGCTGCAGCCCTTTAATACAGTTCCTCATGCTGTGGTGACCCCCAGCCATAAAATTATTTCATTGCTGCTTCATAACTATAGTTTTTCTATTGTCATTAATCATAATATAAATATCTGATGTGCAGGATGGACTTAGGCAGCCCTGTGAAAGTCTTTCAACCTCAAAGGGGTCATGACCCACAGGTTGAGAACTGCTGCTCTAGTCTCTGTCAAGTTGATAGTTAAGCTAATTAGGATTAATTCCTATAACATATCCATGGACTTTCCACTGAGCATATTAATACATAATTGAAGGTACAATTATTTAAAGTGATTATATTTTTTTCCTCATTTGCTGCTAATTAAACACGTCACGGTAGACCTAAGCAGTGTCACTCTTCAGGATGGGTGGATATTACAAATGGCAGGCTTCACAGACTCCTTGGCACTTGCTTTCCTTCGCTGTGAATGCGTTTCTTACTAATTTGGGGCACTCTAGTTTCTATGTGAGTGCAGCTCACCCTAGGCTGTTCATGCAGTCTCGTCCTGCTGAGACTCTGCTCAGTAGCAGAAGCTTCCTACATACTGAGTCTGCTTTTTAAGGGGTTTCTGACATAAGCGTCTTCCCTGTGTATTCATAGTACAGAAGATGCTAAGGGATAGCTCAGTGGTAGACTATGTGCCTGGCATGGGCAAGGCTCCAGTTCAGTCCCCAGCACTAAGTAAATAAATAAATATTGGCATTTAATTTTATCTTCTAATTGGAACCTAAAACAGAAAACAAGTGTCTTTTTTTTTCCCATACTGTGACATGATCCGGGTTTGTAATATTCTTTACAATATCTAAAAAGGTCTCACCCTTACCCAAGTTACGCAAGCTTTTAAATTTTGGCCTTAGCTTTCCACTTATTCTGACTTACATGGTGTCCTGTTTCTAAGCTAAGCACCATCAGGACGCCATGCTTGTGTTCATATCTTCCTTGGTATCCTGGTATAGCATATTTTCAGAGATGACCGTCACAGCTCCAGCCCAGCAGTGCTGATCACTTTGTGAATTAAAGGCTTCCTGGTCAATAAGGAAAGTTGCTGTTAGTTTCTGAATTTCTTTCTTTCATTTTCATGTCTGTCTGCTTTAAGACAGAATAAATAACCATTGTAACAAATATGAAAGTCTGGTAATTAAAAAAACATAATCAGTGATATAAATTGATCATCTGATACTCAGTAAAGAACTGGGTTAATTGAAACCAGATTACAAAAAAAATTCAATGAACAGCATTAACTAAGTACTATATATCGCTAGGCATTTAGCTGTACTAACAAGAAAATGATGAGGTTTGATAATTATGTTGTATTACCTAGAATGTTTAAACTTAATTCATATAAATACTTGTTATGAATCCTTTTACTATAACATGGGCAGATAGCATGGACTGGACTGATATAATAATAAATACTTTCTGCTTTGAGTTGGTCACTGAAAATACGGAGGATCACTGGACAACCGAATCTGTACTAATGAGCCTCTTGACCCCTTTGGTATTGACCTGACCCTGAGAATTCCACAAAGTCATGTCTCTGGTGATGTTTAGACTGGGCCTGGCTTGTGCTAGTATTTTGAGTGTATATCAAGATGTGTCTAAGGTGAACCCTCATCATTGAGAGGAGGAACCCTCATCATTGAGAGGAGGTGCCTGATAACCTTTCTTAATGCTTTTTTCCTAGATATAACTATTTCCTTTGTTCTATATGCTTTAGAAATTAATAGACAAATAGTTTTTATCACTGTACCAAAACTAATTATTTTGAGTATAAAACACAAAACAACATAAGTGGAAATAGCTATAGAATTCCCTAAAAAGACTTGGGCAGGAACCAGGGATAGTGGTGGAAGAGAACACAAAGGACATGATGTAAATAGAATTGAGCTGGGGAGATGGCTCATTTGGTTAAGAGTACTTAATGTGCAAGCATAAGGCTCTGAGTTCAAGTCCTAGGATCCATATGGGCACACCCATAAATTACATATGTGTCCAGTATTTTATGGGGCAGAGACAGGAGGATTGCTGGGCCTTACTGGATGCCATTTTAGCTCCAGATTCAATGATGGGCCCGGTCTCGAAGGAATAAGGTGGAGAGTGATAGAGCAGGGGTGTGATGTCCTTTGGCTTCTGCACGTGTATGTACAAGTGTATACAGATGCACTTACTTGGCATACACCACGCTCACAATAAAGACAACTGGGAAAATAAATTGGACTAATAAAGTAATAGAATCGTACCTATAAACATTTCTAGTTTGGGTAGCGTACCTTAACTATAGTGAAATTATAGTTGGTTGTTTCCTCTGTGGATTTTCCCCATTTGCTCATTTCCCCCTTCTTGGTTTACAGGTGCTACTTTTACTGACTGGTTTACATCCTATGTCAACAATGTTGTATCAGGTGGTTACCCCATCATCAGAGACCAGATTTTCAGGTATTTTAGTTGGGGCTTTGGGGATTGAAATGACTATAAATCAGAAAAGGCTAATGATTGCACATATCTATCATGAGATGAGATTTCTCTGAAAGGTTAAGAAATGAACTTCACTGTCCTAAATCTCAGTATTTATTCTCACACTAAAGCCAAAACATCCAAACATTTAATCAGCCCATATTTTTCTTGTCTTGAAAAATCAAGAGGAAAAACTAAATGTGATATAGTAGCTTGACAGTAGCTACATAATTTCTCTTTGCAAAACAAGAAAGCTAGCCGATTAATAGTTTTATTATGAGTAGCAAGTAAACAACTTACTCCTGGCAAACACTTATTATTTTTAACTGGAACATTCAAATGTTGGCAGTTAGTAGTAGAGGTGGTTCCAGGTGATACTAGTTCATAGTAGCCTTCATGGCAGAAACAGTAGGTTAAGTGTATGTCACGAACTTCTCCATTAGAGGCAGGAATTAGTAATTATGCCTAAGAGGCTCAAGATCTTTACATTTGTACATATTTTCATTGCCCATGCTCACCATTTAACAAGGATGGTCAGGTTTCAGAAGTCTCCCAAGAGGAGCCCTTGTTAATTTCTAAACTGATTACTGATCCATGGTTTGTATCACTGCCATGGATCTTTGCTGCCTATACTGAACCAGAGTCATCAGTGTTTTCCAATATTATGAAATTCAAGTTCAACAGGATTGTATCAATATGACTTCAAGTTTTAATTATAAAATATAAGGAAAGTCTTGTACATTGTATCTTTAAACCATTTAAGTAGTAGTGGCACATGCCTTTAATCCCAGCACTTGGGAGGCAGAGGCAGGTGAATCGCTGTGAGTTCAAGACCAACCTGGTCTACAAATTGAGTTCCAGGACAGGCTCCAAAAGCTACACAGAGAAACCAAAAATAAATAAATAAATAAATAAATAAATAAATAAATAAAAATAAATAAAGAGAGAGAGAATTGAAGCAAGTTGATTTCAACAACTTTAAACAACAAATTTAATTTCCTTCCTTGCTAGATATATTCATGACCCAGAGTGTGTAGCAACAACTGGAGATATTACAGTTTCAGTGTCCACATCATTTCTGCCAGAACTCAGCTCTGTCCACCCACCACACTATTTCTTCACATACCGAATCAGGTGAGCACTTGAAATGGGACTGTTGTGGTGGTCAGTTCGTTTCTATGACAGAACATCAGGGGAATCAACTTGAAATGGTTTATTTGGCTCAGGGTTTCAGTCCATGGCCATCTGGCTCTGTCATTTCTGGGTCAGAGTGTGATGAGGCAGAGTATCATAGAAGTGTAGAATAATGCCACAGAGTAAAGCTATTCACTTCATAGTGGCCAGGAAGCAAAAAAGAAACCAAGCAAATCTTCATCATGAGAACCCTTGGAAGCAAGCATTTTATATCTGAACCATAAGACCTGCCTTTCAGTTAAAAAGTGCAGATATCCAATGGCTGTTTTGCTTTTGTCCTATTTGGATATGGTCTGTGAAATGAATTTTAGGGTTTGTTTTGGGGGGGGGGGGTTGTTTTGTTGTTGTTCTACTTTATGGTCCTATGGATCAGACCAAGAGCCCTGAACATGTTTGGCAAGTGCTCTATCTCTGAGCTACAATCCCCAGCCATAAATTGCATTTAAGAGTCATTTTTATTTTTAAAATTGTATTTATTTTTCAGTATATGTGTGTGTGTTTGCATTGTGTGGGTTCATGTGTATGGAGAAGCCTACGGTTGACATCAGGAGTCCTCTATCGCCGTCCCCCTTAGTTTGTGAAGCAGCGCTTGCAGTTAACCTAGAGCTCGACAGTATAAGTAGTCTAGCTGTCGATCTTGTTTTGAGGAGCCTGTCTCTGCCTCCTGTGCATTGGGATTGCAGTCAGGCAGCCACACCCACCAGTGTTTACGTCAGTTCTGGGATCCAAACACCAGTCCTTATGTCTGTGCCACTGAGCCATCTCCCTAGCTCGAAAGAAACTTCACTTTTTGAAATTCCACTTTTAATTTATTGTGTATGCATGTGTGGGTAGTCTCCAGAGGTCAGCTTGTGGGAGTTGGTTTTTTGCTATCCTGTGATCCTGAGGATGCTATTCAGGTTGTTAGACTTGATAGGAAATGCCTTTATCCACTGAGCCATCTTGCCTTCCTGCTAAGGCACATTTTGAAAAATAAGTTCTTGCTGAAGTTTGCAGAAAAGTTAGTAAATTTTCAACAATAGAAGATCACAAAGAAGTTTGACAAGTTGTGTGGTGGTTTTTTTGTTTGTTTGTTTGTTTGTTTTTGTTTTTGTTTTTTTTGCATGTGTCCTGAGTATAAGTCATTGTTTTAGATACTGCAGGACTGGACCACTAAGTTGTAATTGTCAAAGCTCTATTTTAGATTTATAATGTAATCTAGAAGCTATCACATTGCCAAACAGGAAACCATTCATTTAAAATCTCATGTGTCCTGACTGTATTCAATTTTAAAATGCAATAAATATTTATGGCATACTTCATGTGTGTCATACATAGTATTAAGTGTTTGATTTGATTAAATATAAAAACAAATGCTTTAAATTCCCTGTACTTAGAATATTCTGTACTTGGGCAGAAAGATAACCTGTTGCTACAAGTATAGTTTAGATGATTGTTTTTATTTAGATCTGCTTAATATTAAGACTTGTTTAAAATAGAAACACCTCCTACACTTACAGGGTACTCAGTGTGAAGATTAGAGGTACAGATTCCTAGAGAAAGAGGAAATAAAACAGACTTGGATTATAAGCCCAGTAACTGGAAATATTGTACTTTGAGCTTTTTAGAAGCTAATGGAAAAAAGAATTGTGTTGCAAAGGTTTGCATGAGTGAATGTCTGAATTCTTCAGAAGTTTTTCATGGCACTGTATCTAGAAAGTGTTGGCTAAATGGGTATTTATTTGAGCAGCCAAAGATGGTTGCTACCAGAGTGTTTGCATGTATTTTTGTTGCCCCTTCTCTTGTTGGTTCTTACTGAATAATAGATGAATAAATTGAGTGAAAGCCATTTCCATGGGGAGAATTAGCCTAGTTAAAGCAATGTCTTTGAGAACTGATGGCTAACATGGACTTTGGGTTAGATTTATTAATTTCCCTTGGAAGTCTTTCATAGTGTTAACTCAAATGCTGTAGTACTTTAAAAAAAAAAAAAAAAAAGTAAACAAATGCATCTATGCCTGCTCTTTTCTCCAGGATTGAAATGTCAAGGGAAGCACTTCCGGAGAAGGCCTGTCAGTTGGACAGTCGCTACTGGAGGATAACAAATGCTAAAGGGGATGTGGAAGAAGTTCAAGGACCTGGAGTGGTTGGTATGTCACCAAGATTGACAGCTCTCTGTCAGTTGCTTCAAAGAAAGTTTAGACTGTGTACCCATAAATGTCATTTATGGAGGTCATTAGCCTTATCATTTTAGTCCCTGAAATGTCAGCTTTTCTAAAACTGTAGCAATTTTAATTATACGGGGATTGATTTCCCTTTCTGTGGATCATCTAGGGCTCCTTGATTGTTAGTCTTGTGTTCTTTATTTTAAAAAAAAAAAATATTATTATATTCTGTGAGTTAGGTGGCACAGGACAGTAAGAAAATAAATTTCATATTGGTAATCTTTATAAAATTTGGAGGTAAATGTTGAAATTAATAGCAAAGATTTAATTTTCCTTTGTTATTATTGATGCTGCTCTTCCAGAACACCCACATTCAGTTCCTAGCACCCACATTAGGTGGTTCACAATCACCTGTAATTCTAGCTCCAGGGGATCCAATACCTTCTGGTCTTTGTGAGCACTTATACTCATGTGCACATATGCACACACATATACATAAATACATAATTAAAATACACAGTTTTATTATTTTTATTTATGTGTTTGTTTTGGAGACAGCATTTTACTGTAGCTCTTTCTGGCCTGGAACTCTGTAGACCAGGCTGGACTTGGACTCACAGCGATCCACCTGCATCTGCCTCCTGAATGCTGGGATTAAAGGTGTATGTCACCACATCTGGCTGAAATATAAAATAGATCTTAGAGAGTCTAGTGCTAAGGAATTGCATTACAGCTGTGATTCTTTTTGCCATTTGTTGGTGTGAAGACCCTCCTCAATAACTGACGTTTGTCCAGACTGAACATTAGGGTGCACCTTGAACCTTATGTGTTGGTCTCTTGCTGCTATAGGAATTAGATTACCTTTATGCTTGTTTGAGCTACTGTCTCACCTGGGACACTTTTCTATTATTTGTGTTTTAAAGATTACGTCAACCTTGGGAAAAAATGTTTGCCTTTTAAATTTTGTTTTACTAGATATTCCCCACTGTTACCTTGTAGAGAATTTGGGGAATAAGAAAATGTTAAGGGCTGGTGACATGACCCTGCAGACAAAGGCGAGTTCCACCAAACCTGATGACCTGGGTTCTATTCCTGGGACCCACATGATGGAAGGGAAACAGTTCCCACACATTGTCCTCTACCCTCCACATGCAAAAAGCCCTCAGCCCCCAAAATCTGATTAAAATGTAAATATCAAGAGGAATTAAGCCCTCATGATCTCATCACTGCCAATACTTTGTTGTGTATCCTTTTAGAGTTTTGTTTTTTCCTAATTGTGCAGTTTACTTTCAAACCACTTACATAGCATCTTGAGAACATATTTACTTTAAGGAAGAAGTGAGTTTTATACTTTGGTTTATTGTTACTGTTTTCTCTGCAGGTGAATTTCCAATTATTAGCCCAGGTCGGATATATGAATACACAAGCTGCACCACATTTTCTACAACATCAGGCTATATGGAAGGGTATTATACCTTCCATTTTCTGTACTTTAAGGACAAGGTCTTTAATGTTGCCATCCCCCGATTCCACATGGCATGTCCAACATTCAGGGTGTCTATAGCCCGATTGGTAAGTTAAATTTTTTTCTAGTGCTGGATTACATGACTTTGTATTCTAAGGACCATCTTTGTTTAGGTAGATGAGTGGTATAAATGATGTTCAAAAAAAAAGTGGACATTTTGAGGAAGTATCTTAAGGTTGTAATAATATGTGAAGGGAGATGAACAATAAGTTTATTTTAGCTCCTCCCACTTTTCAGCCAGAGAAACTATTACTTGTTTCTCAGATTAACTTTTCCACTGCCCCCAACAATAGCTGTGTGGCCTGCGTGTATTAGAAGATGAGAAAGGACCAAAAGAGACAAATTAAAATTGACTCTTGTCATTAAGAATTGGAAAACAATTGCCTACAGTATTTTTGCTAAGATTCCCAAGTTAATAAAATAGACTAGTATCCTGTAGAGATCTTTACAGAGGATTTATTGGGTAGAAATATACTTGTAACAGTCTTCTATGATTGTTTTTCAAGTCAACCAGGCATAGTTTACAAATCTCATTCTTAAGGTTACTTTGTGATAGGTACAACAGTAACCCTAATTTATGGACTGTAAAATGACTAAGCAAAGTGTGTGAAGTCCTGTGTTACATATTGGGAATAGTATATTCAGAATACACCTGAGTTGTAGACGTCAGGTGCTGAGAAAGAGCCCTCCTAGCTCCTGGAATGTCGGTGGGTTTGAGATAATTCTAGAAAAGTGGACGGGCCACTAACTTTACTGAAAGAGGATCCATTCTCTTTCAGTGTAAAGGACCTATAGTCCAGATTTATAAGTAGAGTTTTAGCTTTCTTCCCAATGGGAGAATGCTAGAAACTGTGTTCCCAGTGTGGAGAATTTGCTACTCCCTGTAATAGACTTCCATTTTTCTTGGGTGCAGGGGATGAGAAGGAGGGCTTGTGATAGGGTATCATTATGTATCCCAGACTGGCCTCAAACTCACTGTTTTCTTGCCTCAGCCTCCCAAGTGCTAGATGTGTGCCACCATGCCTACACCAGACCAGACTTCCATTTTTGGTTAGCCCAGAATCTGTATGAGCTTGGTACCATCTTATCCTTAAATGGTTGATATTCATCAGTGAAGCTGTCTGGGACTGGAATTTGCTGTGTGGGGAATTTTAAAACATGGACTTAATTTCTTTAATATGTATATTTTCTATTTCTTCTTTCAGTTTTGGTAATTTGTGCCTTTCAAAGAATTGGTTCATTTCATCTAAATGTTGAATTTATTGGTATAAGGTTATTCACAATATTACCTTGATATCCTTTTCATGGCTACAAGAGCTGTAGTCAAATACCCTCTTTTACTATTAATGTTGGTGATTTATATTGATTATTCAAAATGGAACAACATTTAGTTTTGATGGGTTTTCTGTACTGTTTGCTTTTTTTCTATCTCAGTGATTGGTGCAGTTTATTTCTCTCCTACTTCCGTTGGGTTTAATTCACTTTTATTGCAGCTTTTAAAGGTAGAAGTTTAGATAATTGATTGTAGACCTTTCCTGTTTCTAAGCACTGTTTTAGTTGTATTGCACAAATTTTGATGTTATATTTTGGTTACTATTTAGTTCAAAATATTCTCAGAATTTCCCTTGTAACTGATTTATGACTGCATAGAAATATGTTAATTTTCAAGTATTTGGAAAACTTTCATTTGTCTTTTGCTTATTGATTTCTAATATTACTGTGGTTAGAGAACTTACTGTGTATTGCTAATGTTTTTTAATGTTTTATGGCCCAAAATTATGTGAAGAATTTCTATACCTTGGTAAATGACCCTGTGTATGTCATTTGAAAAGAATGTGTATTGTGCCATGTGAGAATTTACTCTCTAAATGACAGGCCACACTGGTTGGTGGATTGACAGTGTTTGTCAGTCACCTGTGTATTTCTTGCTCTTTTTCCTATTTGTCGTCGCTTCAGCCATTGAAGAGATTGTTGAATGCTCAGTTCATGGTATGGCTTTGTCCATTGCTTCCTTCTTGTCAGGTTCGCTCCTGCCTTTTGAAGTTATGTAATTGTGTGCCAGTGCTTAGGATTGTTGTCTGTTTGTGGAAGTGGTTCTTTGATTATCATCTCCGGTAACTTCCTGTCCTAAAGAGCATTGAGGTATGTTTGGACAGGCAGTCAAGTTGAGTCAGCTTGATTCTTCTGTTGCTTGTTTTTAATATTTGTTTCAGTGAATGTAAAGTATGAATTTTACTTAAGGACAGTGGTTCTCAAGCCTTTGGGCCTCATCACCTCCTTAGATGTATAAAAATCATTGACGACTCCTAAGAACTTGTTTACATGGTTGTGTCCGTATTTACCATATTAGAAATTAAAACAGAACATTTATAATAGTATCAATCTTTCAAAATTATAATAAATAAACCCTTTACATGTTCAATCCTCTCAACTGTATTTATTTAGAGTTTTAGTTTCTGCTTAACTACAAGAAAAAGTAATCAACCTGCTTTATGGAAAATGTTTTCTCAAAGGTGGAGAGTCAATAGAAAAAAATGAGAATTGTGACTTATTTTAATCAACATTAAAAGATAGTGGGGTTGTATTATTTGACCTTATTTCTGTTACCTTCCTTGATATGGAAGTTGCACTGTGTTTTGCTTTTTTTGTCCTCCACCAGTCTGATTAATTACTAGGCTTCATAATTTTTCCTTTATATTTGCCACTGTAAATACACTGATGGCTTTCTTATGTCCATTCTCCTCTGTTCCTCTCCTATGTGCTGTTTGTATAGTACACTTTCATTTATTTCTCTAATCACATTTAATTCCTATAGCAGTTCTTGTTTTCTTCATTAATATAATAATTATACTACCTGATGATCATGTTTTAGAGTTTCCAAAGCCTTCCCCATCCCTCCTTTTGTACCTCCTAGTGAATTTTGAAGTCTTCATTCCTTAGATTTAAAAAATAAACTAAAAAATAGTGCAATACCATCTAAGTCACATTTGTGTATATTTTCTGATTGTTACTGTTGTGTTATAATAAATCCTGAATGGCACAATTCTCTCTCCTACATTTTCATTTGCTTGTTCATGTGTCTGAATACTGTAGTAAACAATATAATCAAAACCCCTGACTTGGCATTTATATTCTAATTGGAAGAAACTAACATGTGCTCTTGTGTCAAGTAACAAGTGTGGTGGAGAAAAATCAAGGGATAAAAGGAGTGCCTGGTTGGGTTCTAGTATACAGATGTGTCAGGAAAGGCCGTGGGGACATGTAAGTGGAGATATAAAAGATATATAGATATATAGATAGAAAAGGAGTGAAGGGGACCAAGTGATTGTGGAAGAATACTCAGCCGAGAGTACTCAGTGTGAGGGTTCTTAGGCAACTGTGGGCTTAGCGGGTTTGACCCAAGGAGGCTTGAGTGCAGAGAACAGGGGAGATAGCAATTAGAAACAAGATCAGAGTAGCTAGTTTAGGCTACATGAGAGCTTGTCTAAAAAAATAAATAAATAAATAAAAAGAGGGGCCAGAACAGTGCTAAAGATATTAATGCCATAAAAGTCAAGGTGGAAGGATTTTTGCTGACATCTTGTGCTAAGTTTCTCAGTATTCAGATTACCAGCTGAGTGAGCCCTGGCTGTTCAAATTCTGGCCAATATAACAATTGAGTCTTCAGATGTGTGTAAGAGAAAATTGGCAGCCAAGTTAAAGCCACAGCTTGATTAGGGATGCCTGCTTAAGCAAAATGGCATTCCCCGAGACATTCTGACACTGCATTTCATCGTCACTGCTGTCCCAGAGCCTCCAAGTCCCCCTTTTCCTACAGTGTTGACTGATCTTAGGACTGCACCTCTCCAGGGGATCAGCAAAGTGACACTGGCTGAGGCTGAGTTAGAAAAAGGCAACGCCTTTAGCTTAGTGTCTCTCTCCCGGAACACATACGTGCCTTTGGTGTCATGAGACCTAGTGTGAGAAGTCCGGTTCCTATGAAGCAGCCATGCTGGAGACTGCATGTAGAGATCCAACTTCAAGGTGGAAGGAGGTGCCCACTTCAGGCTCCAGATATTTGGATCATCCCAGTCCAGGTACCAGACATGTGAGTGAAGAAGTCCTTGAGGTGAAGCTTGATTCTAGTCACCATTCAACTGTAGCATCATAGAGACTTGAAGGCAGAAGTATTCCATTGAGTGCTTCCCACATACCCAACCACAGGAACTAGGAGATAATGAGTGACTGTTGTTGTTATAAGCAACTGAAACAATAAAAAGGTTTCTTTTTCAAAAGTAGAGGCTACTGATCTTTAAGATGATGGGTTTTGGAACTCAATAAAAAATATTTTAAGAACAGTGCATAAAAATTAGCAGTAGAGGTCATATCTGGTTAATATTTTCACATCTTTTTTCTGTAAGCAAATTTCTAAAGAATTAATAAACACTATAAATTCATTAAAACTTTATTGTGGGTTATTAGGAATCGCATACCTACCTCCGTGTATGAATTACCAACTACTCTGTGAAGAACGAGTACTGTCTTTGTGAAATGTATTTACCATTCAAACCATATCGAGCATTATTTCACATGTGGTACAGTGTACAGTCTAGAATCCTGCATTAGGAGATTGTCCTTTTCAGGTTTGTAAAAACTTGCGCCTAGCATGTCGAGTTATTTGTATTCTAGGCTATAGAATTATTATGAGAAATGATAGACATTCTTCTCATCAAAAGATGTTTCTCTTTTAAGGAAATGGGTCCTGATGAATATGAAGAGATGGAAGAGGAAGCTGAGGAGGAGGAAGAAGAAAATGACTCAGCAGACATGGACGAATCAGAAGAATCAGATGAGGATGAGAATGAATCAGATGAGGGGCAAGGGGAGGAGAGACGGAGGAGGGTCTTTGATGTGCCCATTCGCAGACGCCGCTGCTCGCGTCTCTTTTAGCTGCTGCTGCAGGAAGCTCTGGGATGGCTCTTCTGTTAAATAGATCTGTCAATAATGTAAATAACTGTGCTCAGCTTTAGCAGAATTAGCATGACCTATTGTTCCAGACCTAGGCTCTCCATGACACTACATTAGGAGTTGGATTGCTTTGGTTTGTTTTGTGGTTGTAGGTAGAGGAAGAAATGGGAATCTTATTTTCTCTCCCAGAAGTCAGTATAAGAGCAGTTCTGTAGCTACAGAACAGATGTTTCTGTGTTTACAATATTTTCTACTTTAAAAACAAAACAGACACAGATGTGAAAGAAGAAGTGTGTTGGCTGGGGATTTTACATGTAGCAGAAACAGACAAGGGTGGAAGGAAACTGACTGGCTGAAAAAACCCCTTTTTAGTTGTTTAGAAACGAAGAAAATTTGTAATTAGCTTAATCCACTTCATGGTTGTTAACATTTTATACTCACAGGAAACTAATTGACTAACTTGAATGGGAATAGTTGGCCCTCTCTTAGACAATCTGTCCTTGAATTTAGTCTTTGTCACACAAAGCTTGAGTTGCAAATTTTCATCCTTAACTTTTTGTCTTCAACATAATAACTTTGGACTTTAAAAGTTAAAGTTCTCACGCTATGACCTTTCTCACATTATTTACAGATTCATCATTTTAAATGTAGTTTGTTTGTAAAAGTATGTAGTGTTGTTAAAGATTCTTCACAACGTTTCATTGAGTCTAAATTTGTAAATACGCTTTCTGTTTTGTTTCTTTATATACATTTGTCTAACTTTGTGGTAAGTGATCTGAATTTTATGTTAGGGTTCAGGATATTTTCCTGAAACATGAATTTTTTTTGTAATTATATAATTGAGAGTTTGGAATGAAATCCTTCAAGTGTCAAAAACTCATATTTTAAAAACGATTTTGTGTAAGTGCCTATTTCCCAAAAACGAGTATTAAGCCTTTGTTCTTACGATAGAAGATGGCAATGGGACTCGATGGCTTGCAGCCAGGGTGTAGGAGGTCCATTGTGAGTTGTCTGCTGGCTTTGATTATGCTCTCTTGTTCTCATCAAATTTCCTCTAAAACAGTTCTCTCATGGAGAACATTCAGGAAGGGAGAGCCCTATTCAAGGCTAAGTATCTACTCTCAGGGACCATGAGCAAACTTGCCATTTTATGATGACAGATCAGAATATTCTGAGTCATTTTCCTACTTATTTTTCATAAAACAGTATAATCACATGTTTCAACAACAGAAGCCAACAGTAGTCTCATTTTGTGTATACCACATCTGTTGAATGTGTCATTTTCTCTTGTGCTTGATTAAATCTCATGTTTTATTTGTTATGGCCCCAAAACATACAAGATGTTGACAGTAAGTGTCATCGGGTGACTGATCCAGAAATGAAATTCAAAGTGATCAAGGACAATGAAGTAGGGCGGAGTCACTAATGGCTATTGCTTATGAAGTCGGCCATTCCAGCATAGCTCCACCCTCAAAGAACAAGAACGAATGTGACCTAAGCTGTTGGAGCACCTGCTTCACTCAAGGCAGTAAGTTAGACTAAATCAAGAAAGGTCAGCATCAGATCTGGAGAACCTTGTTATGACCTGACTCGACACAGATGTGTCCTCAACACCAGAATGACCACTGCCAAAGCAGGGTTTGTCTGCAACATTGAAAGAGAAGACTGGACCTGACCAGGGTATCGAAGTTACTGAGAGCTCTGGGTGTTCTATAGCAAATGCAAAAGTGAGTGATGAACCTGCAAACTCGAGTGTGAAGTAGCTGACTACGTTTTAAAAGCTGGAAAAGCTGATTGTGGAGGGCAGCTCCTGCCAGAGCAAACCCTCCTTTTCCATCTAGGTTGGTGGAAAATACATAGTCACCTGGCAGTACGGTCACCTGATGACTCATTTCTTGGACTATATCCCAGTTAAGTGATAGCATAACTATTATCAGACTGCCAAATACTGTTCAGGCTGCCCCTTTTAGAAAATGGACAGTTTTCATTTAGGCATCGATAACAAAATACCTTATTTGTTTGTTTTGTTTTCCAAGACAGGGTTTCTCTGTGTAGCCCTAGCTGTCCTAGAACTCACTCTGTAGACCTGACTGGCCTTGAACTCCTAGAGATCCACCTACTCTGCCTCCCCAATGTTGGGGTTAAGGGCGTGTGCAACAAAATACCTTTGGTTGTAATTTACAATAGAAAAAGTACCTGTAAGTCCAATTTGAAAGGCTAACTGAAGCAGGAGGGTCATAGTTTGAGATCAGCCTGGGCTATAGAGTAAAACTGTCTTTAAAAAGAAGAAAGAAGAAAGTCTAGCTTGTAAGCTGAGAAGTCTTTAAGTCCTTGTAAGGGCACTAGTCTCATTCATGAAGACAGTAATAACTGAATCAACCTAACCTCACATCTTCATAAAGCTGCTTTGTGGATAGTTTCAACATAATGCACGGGAAGGGGACATAGACATGAACATACAGACCCCAGTATCAACCCACTTTAAAAGGACATTCCCAATAAAGCAGTAATGTCAGAGCTGGCCCCATTCTTTGTACCCCCTTTTCCCCTAGTGTATTGATGCCCCCATTGCCTTGAACACTATCTAATGCTTGTGTGTCACAGTGTCTCAAGATTGCTTAGCCACCCTTCAGAATTTGCTGCCTTGGTATATTACACAGACTTTGTTGCATTATTTTTCTTGGAGACAGGACAATAATAGACCAAAGATTCCATCGAAGCCCAGCTTGATGGGCCCATAAGTTTATCAGGATTACTAACAGGAGCAGGGATGATTGACAGCTACAGTTGAGAAACAACAGCCTAGGCAAGGACTCACGAAAGCACCTCTGCATGTTTGAAGAGTTTCTTCTAGCAAGTGTGTACTGTTTTTGTACCCCTGGAAGGGGCCTTCGGTCATAAATTTCAGAGTCGTCTACCTCCTCATGAAACAAGATGTTGACAATAAGTTGTCATCAAGTGACTGACCCAGAAACGAAATGAAAAGTGATCAAGGACTGAAGGGGAAGAAAAGTCACTGATGGGCTATTGCTTATGAAGCTGGCCATTCCACCATAGCTCCACAAAGAACAAGAACAAATGTGACAGGCCATTGGAGCATCTGCTTCATTGAAGGCAATGTGTTTCATGAGCCTCCCTGCTCCCTCCAGGAGACTGTTTCTATGAGTAGGAATTAGCTGTACAATAAACATCCAGCTCACACTCAAGTGTGATTAGTTGATAGCCTCTGTTTACTACATTGCAAAAATTCTTAGAAAAAAATTTTAATGTGTATGGATGTTTTGCCTTCTGTGTGTATTCTTGGTGTCCATGGAGGCCACAAGAGGTCACTGGGGGTCCCCTGGGTCCTGAGAATTGAAACTGGGTCTTCTGGAAGAGCAGTCAGTGCTATTAACTGCCGAGCCATCCTTCCAAACTCTCACTGAAAAGAATTTAACCATTGGCATCATCAATGTTACCCTAACCAGACTCTAATGGAGCAAAGTCCACTTGTTGGCCTCTTGAGAACACATTCATTCACATATTTGTCTGAACCTCAGGATGAGACATACCTAAATTAACAGTAGCTTAAATAGTTTGGTTCTTAAAACTCAGAGGTAACTAGTTCAGGACTGACATGGCACAAGGTCATCAGTGTCCCAGATCCAGATGTGTTCCAGCTTTCTCTTTATATCCTTAGCACAAGACCTTTAAAAAAAAAATCTCATGTAGCCCAGTCTGGCCTTAAACTTGTGACCTTCCCTCTGTCTCACATGTACTGAGATTACAGCTGTATGCTACATGCCTGGCTAGAACTTTTAAAGGTCATTTTATAGTTGCAAATTGGCAACCAGCCATATGTATTCAAGGAAGAATGATGAAAACAAAAGGCAAGATGTTAAAGAGGTAAATAAACTGAGTCTCTAACAGTGATGTGGAGAAGGAGTCTAGAATGTAGGAATTATTAATGAGGTCTGGTATGGAGTAGTCATTGACCCAGGCAAGCTACAAACCAGAATTTAGGGCAGTAGCAATAGGAGCATAATGAATTGGGTAAAATTGCAATACATAAATGGTAAGTAGGCCTGATTAGTTTGTGTTGTGGGTTTTTACTATTTTGGGGGGCCAGCCACCCAGCTCTCAAATCACACATGAAGCTTGTTCTTAATTATATATGTCTGTCCTTAGTTCGGCTTGTTTCTTGCCTGCTTTTCTTAA
>CABHPR010115158.1:0-29216 GCA_902168415.1 Peromyscus melanophrys | reverse complement strand
TGTGTGTGTGTGTGTGTGTGTGTGTGTGTGTGTGTGTGTGTGTGTATGTGTGTATTGATTGCAAGGTAGCATGGATTGCAGAGAAAGTGGTGTGAAAGGAAACATTTATTAACTATTTTACAGAACCCGATGTTGCCCTGTGTACCCCAGGAAGAATGCTAGGTTCTGTGTTGTTTACTTTGATATTGCTGTGACAAAACACAGGATCAAGGCAACTTATGAAAGAAGCTGTTTATCTGGAGTCTCATGATTCTATAGGGTTAGAGTTCATGACTATTACGACAGGTGCAATGATAACAGGCAGACAAGCAGGCATGGCACTGGGGAAGTAGCTGAGGACTTATCCTATGCACAAGCAAGAGGCAGGAGAGGGTGGGCAGTACTAGAATGGTGCAAGCTTTTGAAACTTCAAAATCCACTCTCAATGGCACACTTCCTCCAAGGCAACATCTCCTAAACCTTTTCATTCAGTTCCATAAACTGGGGACCGAGGATTCAAATATATGAGCTTATCAGCCCCTGTCTCATTCAAAACACCACAGGCCAGTAGCTACATACTTCCCTAACCCCAATCCATTGGACACTTCAAACTGTAGGACAACAACTTGGTACCATCAGAACAAAATAAATAATTAGTATATATCTTTATAGTTGATTAGGAAACTACAACATTAAAAGAGAAATCCTTTGTTCCAATCTATTTTGTTTGAAACAATTTCATTCTCTAAAGACAAAAAACTGTGTCAGCCCAAGCCACTGCTGTTCATACTTTCCTTGAAGTAATCCCCCATCCTAACACAATAGCCTGAAAAGTGGGGGTGGCTCTGTTGTTGCCTCAGGGGTCCAAGACCTTTGTTCACATACTGCAACCATTTTTAACACAGGCTTTAAAAATTGTTTTCTCTAGGATAACTCAGATACACGGAACTAGACTACAGTAATAACTGGAAGCCAATTTTTGGAAATTTTAAGATGCAAGTGAAGAAAAATTAAAGAAAAAGAAAAAATAACACAATGTGAAGGAAGCTTAGAAATTACTCTTTGTGTGTTATTGCTGGGTAGAGATGTAAGAAATAAGATTGATCAGCATAATACTAATGAATTTGCAAGTAGAAATGAAGCATGATAATCTATTTGCATGCACATCTACATATATGCATGCATATGTACATATTCAATTATTATTTTATATTTGTTTTTAGAATATGTATATATGGCATGCATGTGTTTAAGCTGCACCCCAAGATGCCTGACCACTCAAGTATGCACCCTAGGAAACTACGTCTGTCAACCTCAGATGACATGGATATGTTGAATGTCACTCACGTGACTATGCTCTCAGATACGGCATAACTGAAGAGAGTTCACAGATTGAATTCAGTTAATCTAAGTTAATCAGCAGAGTGGGAAGGCCTGACTCAGCCATCCCTACTTGTTTAACCATAGAGCCCAAGTATCCTCTAAAAGGAAAATTGTACAAGAATTTCTCCAATCAATCCTGAAGAAAGAGTCTGGCATGTTTTTGTCATGTGGCAGGGATAAGCAGACTAGATAAAGAGGCTCCTGGTTTTTGTCGGGTAAGGAAGCAGAGACATCAGTCCTGAAAGCCAAAGGAAATGAATTCTGTCAGC
This sequence comes from Peromyscus melanophrys, assembly GCA_902168415.1. NCBI lineage: Eukaryota > Metazoa > Chordata > Mammalia > Rodentia > Cricetidae > Peromyscus > Peromyscus melanophrys. The sequence goes on along the minus strand of CABHPR010115158.1, from coordinate 27,585 downwards.
AACTAGTGAGTCTGGAAGGGGACCAAGAGCTTCTGATTAGCAGCAGGCAACCCTGCTTGAGACCTTAATTGCACATCTGTAAGACCCTGATCAGTGAACTTAGCTCTGCTATATGCAAATTTTGACCTACCAACCAAGCAACCAAAATAATAAATGAATATTATTTTAATTTTATGTTATTATTAAGCACAAAAAATGAATTTTAAAAACAGATATTTTAGGATAAATGTTTTTTTCAAATTTGTGTGACAATCGCATATGCATGGAAGTCATAACTTTCAAAAATTAGCTCTCTCCTTCTGACATGGGGGATCCTGTAGCTGTATTTATAAGAAAAAAGAAACACTGTAGCTGTATTTATAAGAAAAAAGAAACACACAAAGCCAAAGTAAAGAGAAAAGCCAAAGAGGTCAGAGCTAAGAGCCTTAGCCGCTTTCCGTTCGCTAGTCTCTCCCTGAAGCAACGTCTCTCAGCTCAAAAGGGGGGTTGTCCTCAAATAGAATTCTGTTCTGCCTTCTCATTGGTTGTAAACCCAACTGCCTAACTGCCTCATCACTACTTATTCGCCAGACTCTGGCTATGGCTTGCTAATAGCTCTGACCCCTAGGCAACTTTATTTATTAACATATAACATTTAAATAAAAAAGAAAATATCACCATATTTCCCCTTTTCTATTTTAAAAAAAGAAAAACGCTTATAACCAACATAAGAAAAACTATACACAGAAGTACAATAACTATATACAATATATACAAGTAATAACTACCTAAACAATGTCTAGTCTATTTTTATTTAACAAATTCAGAGAAAATAAATTCTATTATCTATTATCTATCCTAGTGTATCTAATTCACTTTCTATCCTAATTAATCTTCAACTATAACTAAATAATCTTCAACTCCTTCAGAGACCCAAGAAGGAAATAACATTACCTAATAAAAATAAAAACTTCCAAAAAAAATTGTGAGTTGACAGAAACAGCCAGCCGCCTGGACAGTCACCTGAGGTTTCTCCGCAGTGTTGGGGCATCATCTTCAACCTATAGGCTTAGTGTATCTGACAGACTCATTTGTGAAGTAAGATGTACACAAGGTCAACAGTTCAACCTCACCTTGGGTGAGAGCAGTCCATGTACCAGAAACACCTGAATTCCATAAGTGTCATGTCATGATTCAGAATTATAAATTCTGGAAATTGTTGATGGTTTTTTAATTCAGCTGTCCATTCTTCTTGACCGTGTATGTGTGGCTTCATCTCAGCATCCCGTACTTCTCCACATCCCTCTATTAAATGCCAGTCTGCTATTGAAAGGTGTGAGCTTACTCTTCAAGAATAACTGTTTCAGCTGCTGGTCCATTGCACATCAGAAGCCATCGGCCCACTGCCTGTTCAGCTGCCTTCAAAGAAAAAGGCACTGTACCTTTTCCAGATTGCGAAGGCCACTTCAGGGATGGTGCCATATTGTCCTGGCCTCAGACGATGCCTTTTGATAAAGCCATAACCATACTTGTTTTGGCAAGAATCGGTAGTTCTTTGTTTCATTTCTGTCTGTCCATTCTGTCCTGTTGTCAGCAGTTGATTCGAGGATACTTTGTTGTCCAGTGGCCAACTTTTGCCACAATGAAAGTTAACTCCATACGCAGTTTCTTCAATGCCCATATTCTCTCTGAAGTAGATTGGTACTGCCAGGAGCCGACATGTCTCATAGTCATAACAAAAAAGATTTTCTAAGTTATTAAAACATTTTAAATGCCATATTCTGTAGATCTCCGAAGGGTTTGAAGATGACCTGTCTATCCAAAATATATCTGCTCTATCTTGAAAACATACCTAATATGACTACAAGTTTTCTTATAATGTCTAACCACTAACTTTCATTTCTTCATATCCTAATAGTTGGTAACAATAACATTCAAGAATCAAAAAATTGTATTACATTGTTAAATGAACGGTATAAATACAGTTAGAAATATACATATAGCATTTTCTAACAATATCAATTTCAATATATATAATTTGCATAAAACAATCCAATCCAATGTAAAGTATTTAAAACTAGTAATTGTCTTTTTCTTTTTTCTTTTCCTTTTTCCGTTTTTTTTATATATATATAAACAAGAACCATAAATCTAATCTCCTTTGCTTAGTCCTTTTCTTAACCCTTGATAACCAGTTGTAACCAACCCCTCTAAACAATGAAAATTATCCCAGACCTAAAACCCCTTAAAAGACCAAAAAACCACCCGTCCCACACCACCTCTTTGGGAATGTGGGCGTCGTATTCTTGAAATTGTTTCCTGCTGGGTATGGGCGAAGGTATCTTTGTTCTGAAAAGAAAAATTTTAGGTTAATTGTCAAATTCTAGGAAAGGTAACTATATCCTTCATTATCCAGTCTGTGTATAATACCAAAGTTCAGGATTTATTTCATGTCCTTATTCAAGTAGTCTTTGAGACTGGATCATCTCAGTCAGCCCTCTCAAAATTGTTCTAAGCACTTTGTAGTTCAAAACTGATCTGTAGATGATGTTCGTCAGCTTAGTGATGTTATTATTGTCCACGTGGAATTGTTGTTGTTGTTGTGGGGCCCCATTTTCTTCCTGGAGACTCCAGTTGATGCCAGGCCTGGCCGTTATTTCCTGCAGGAAACTGATAAGAGACTCGAACACAAAGACATATATACAGATAATATTCATACCTTAAGAAAAGTTTAAAAAATCAGAATAGAATCAAGGAGTTGAGATTAGTAATAGAATAGTCCCTTAATTAATTTTGCTTTCTTCTGTCCCACAGCAGAAGATGGCCCTTCTGGCATGATACAGGGAGTTTGCATTTTTCTTTTAACAAACATGCTTGAGTTTAAAGAAGGAGAGGGCCATTCTCCAACTCTAAAGTCAGCCTTAAATTATAATTGAACTGGGACTATTAGAAGATGAATAGTGTCAAATTTCTTTAGAGAAGAGTAGAAACAAACATTTAGGGAGACATAAAAATTTTTTAGATGATATACCAATAGGCCATTTTACTCTGTTTCCTGGAATAGATGATTTGTCCCTTTTCTTCACTTGTTTCATTTGTCCAGTGGTCTTCAGATTCCTTAGGCTTCATTCTTCTAAAAGACAAAAACAAAAACCTTTCCCCAAGAGATCAAACTCAAATAAAAATCTATTCTTTGAGATACATAAGGCTACATACATCTACTTCCACAATTAACATCAGGTTTGGCAGCAAGCACCTATGCCCATTGAGCTGCCTTGCCATATCCATTGAGCTGCCTTGCCAGCTCCCAGATAACTAGTTTCCCCTTCCATGTCTATTATCAGCTTCTCTCCCTCTTCTATAATAGATCTATTTTCATAAGCAAACTAGACCTTTCAAATTTTAATCCTGACATTATCTAGGGAGAGTTGGTCATAGAATTCTTTCCCATTGATCCTAAGGAAGGAACTGTAACTAGCCACATCTATCATGGAACCCAGTGACAGTGACTCATCATGCTGAGTTCTGTCTGCACCAGCTCACAACTCAAACCAGTCCAAGAGAACTCCTCTCCAGGATGGCTTTTCTGTGTGCCAAGAAAAGCCATTTCAGTTTTTTAGACACTTAAACTGGAATTGTGCCTGTGACTGTTGTCTCTAAATCCCTGATTTCTGACTCTTGGAAGATGTTTGCCTTGGAAAAAGAGACAACAAAGCCAATAAGAGAAAAAGGCAAATGGATGGGGGATTCCAGCCAGCAATCCAATCCTCAGTTCTCCAACTTGGTTGGCCTTTTCCCTTTCATTTTTTCCTACTCACTGTGCCCCCTAATAATGATGGTTTTATTGGTTTCTCCAAAGCTGGAGTGTAGATGTGCTGATTTGAATTTTGATACCAAAAGTATGCTATTCACTACCATATCTCACCTCACCACAAAATTTCTAATTGGTGGCCATAACTTTTTAATATGTTACAAAAATTTAACCTGTAGAAAGTAATGTTTGCCTCCTTTCTCTCTTTACAAAACAACGGAACACAAAAGCTAAGATGTGTTCCGTTGTTTTGTAAAACAAGAGGATAGGAATGGCAGCCAATTTTTAACCAAACAAGATGCAAAATTGAGACTCAGGTGTATTCAACAGCATTTGCTTTTCACTCTCCACAAGGTTAGGAATATCAATTCTTTTTATGTAAAAATCGTAAGTTTATCTACCTGATAATGCATGAAGCCTCTTATATAAGAACTTCAGAATTTCTCTTCCTTCATCTGGAAATGGAGGTTAATACAGACAATGGAATCCAAGGTGGGACTCACCAAAGCAAAATTTCAGAATAGATTGTTGAGACCATGAGATAGCACGGATTCTCTAGTTTGATAATTCTGTGTTTAGCTAGCTGATAATCCACAGGGCATGCCTAACTATCATATTAGCTCACAGTCCACATTGGTAACAATAAAGCTATGTTTTCAGTTTGTAATGGTTTCATGTGAGTCATGTAACATCCCAGATATATTGGAACAGAAGCATTAATTAGGACAGAGCTAAGACAGAGTAGATCCTTCACAACCTACCCTGGGGCTGGTTGTCCTGAATTCTGTAAGAAGGCAGGCTGAGCAATCCAGTAAGCAGAATTCCTCTTTGGTCTCTCCATCAGCTCCTGGCTCCAGGTTCCTATCTTAACTTCCTTTGATGGTGGACTGACATGTGGAAACATAAGCTGAATAAACACTTTCCTCCCAGAGTTGCTTTGGTCATGGTGTTTCATCACAGAAATTGTAACACTAACTAAGACAAACACATTGAAATGTTTCAATAAATTATTCTTTACCCATGGGAACTCACAGATACAGGTCATAGAAATCAAAAAATAAAAATGTTTGTTTATTGGAAGAAAGGTGGAGGAGTTGCAGACAATTAACACTTTTTCCATTCTCTCTTGCATAAGAGCTATCTAAGAGAGTAGCATCCTGAATCCAGGGGTTGTTCCTCCAAGAAAATTATATTTAGTCTGTGCCAGTGACAAAAATGCTGAGCAAAATCATACGTACAAGTAACACACATAAGCAGGTTGTATTCATGGATCTGGGACTATATATGCATGTGTATATTCATAAACATGTATATGAAACAATCAATGAAAAAAGAGGCCATGAAGTCCAATAATTTGAAACAGCTTAGATGTCCATTGAAAATGTGATTCACTAACACAATGGATTACTCAGCTTATGTTATAACATAAGTTATACTTAACTTATGTTAAGAAAAAAATGAAATTTGCAGTAAATGGGTGGAGCTAGAAAAATCATCATGAATAAGATAACCCAGACCCCAAATGATAAATATTGCATTTTTTCTTATATGTGAATGACAGTTTTTAAGCTCTCAATATGCATGCTGTAATCTAAATAGACAAAGTGTTTATGTACCCAGTAAGGGACCATGTGGGAGAAGAGTTTCTCCCAAAGAAGGAGAAATAGGATGAAGTATTATGGAAAGATAAACAGGAAACTATAATTAAATGGAGAGGAGGATGGAAAAGAAGAATAAAGGAGAAAATACGGTGAGGGAAACTAACATTAAAGGCCTTTTGAATAAACATAGAAACCTATTAATATAGAAGCTTTCTAAAATATTTGAATATATGAAAAGAATTGAAATGGAGTAACCAAATAATAGAGGAAACAACGCCCAACTAGATATCTTATGCCACCAAGTACAACCTCTAGTGCCAGGAAAGGGTCACATCTCATTGAGCTGTAGGACAAAGGAACCCCATGGAATATTCTAAACATCACAGGCTATTTGTTGCCTTCCACAACCTGATGGGAAGTCCCTATTGCTGAAGGCACTACATACATATGTCATTGAACACAGAGACATTGAACTGATGCTCAGCTAGTAGTTTCATCCCTACTAACTAGTATTCACCATGCTGGAGTGCTACCAGATGAAGAAGGTAATCATCAGTATTACCCAACTACAAAACCTGAGACCTATGGCAGCAAACTGCCTGTAAGATACACTGGTGTAACAATGGCATAAATATAAGAGTAGTCAATAACTTTGTGACTGATTTAAAAACCACTACATAAAATGCAACCCATACTTGACACCCAATGTGGCCAAGATCCTGGGACCAAATAGGTCATGGGCCTAGAGGGAAATACAATGCTATTAATCTACTAAATGAACATAGAAGTAAAATGACTCCTAATGACATTCTGTTATAGCCAAAGATCAGTGCCTCACTCAGCATCTAATCAAAAGTTATTTGTAATTGATATCAGCTGGCAAAGGAAAAAATCAGTTTTCTCCAATGGGGTGTCACTGGGTATATCAACCACACTCCAGGGCAGGCCCCATACCCATAAGTAGTCAGCCAACATGAAATGAACTCAGTGGGGATTTTGTGGGCTTTTTGTTTCACCTGTTTTGGTTTTAGCATTTTTTGTCTTAATAGGTTTTCTTGTTGTTTATTATAATTTCTGTGTTTTTTTGAAAGAGAGAGAGGGAGAAAGAAAGAATACAGAGCTGGGTGGGCAAGGAGCTGAGAGGAATTGGGAAAGGGAAAAAACAAGATCAAAATATATTGTATGATAATTTTAAATAAAATAGAATGGTCATGAAATCACAAAAGAACAAAGAAGATTTGAAGGGAGAAAAGGGAATGAATAAATTATATAATTATATTATAATCTGAAAAAATTAAAGAAATATTTTTGAAAGGACAGGAAAATGTTATGCCTAAGTATAGTAATTCAACTTAATAAGTCTTCATTCATATTAATAACTTTATTAATGAAAAATTGTTAGCTGACTGATGTGAGAATATGTAAAAACATGAAACATGCTCTCTAGCTTCTAACATAATTGAGGTTAGGAGAGCATATCACATTGTTCTAAGGAACAATGAAAAACTGTTCTTGACTGCTTGTTAATAATACACATTGTATAATGTTTGACTCCTTTAGTTTCCAGAGTCTTGATCTGCAACATATGGACAATAACCTGCCCAAAGTGAGGATTAAATGGGATAAGGTGTAATTATCAGATACTGCTTTCAAATATACTATTCTCTTTTCCTGTTTTCCCCAAAGCCGGGCATTGAATGTGAGGATCCAAATCTTTTGAAGTTAAATTATTTTTATGTTGATAAAAGATTATCAGACTAGGCAATCTGTATTGACAAAGATAGGGCATAAGCTGGGGAGCTTGGAAGAAGGTGATAGCTGGGCTTGGTGGCACATGCCTTTAATTCCAGCACCAGGAGGCAGAGTCAGGTAGATCTCTTTGAGTTTGAGGCCCACCTGGTCTACATAGTGAGTTCCAGGATGCCCAGAGATACATAGTGAGTTGCTATCTCAAAAAACACACCCAAAAAGAAAAAAGAAGTCAAGAGACACTTCTGGAAGAAAGTTAAAAAGAGTGGAAGTTAATTTATAATCTGAAATAACTCAATGAGGTACTCAGAAACAGAGTAAGTAGAAAATGTTTCAAGCAATATATTGTGTCCAATAATAAGAAGAGACCTATATACTAAGGACACATAGGGTTCACTCGACTTTCTGTCCATATACATAGTAGACCAGTATTTCTAGTCCTTCATCATGTAATCCACCATGATCTCAAAAGAAACACAGGACTGAAAAAATAACATGTATATTTTCAATAGACAAGCCTTTGATGTGTGTGTGTGTGTGTGTGTGTGTGTGTGTGTGTGTGTGTGTCTGTGTGCGTGTGTGTGTTGGGGGTGGGAGGAGGTAGCCCAGTTCAACTTCTAAACATGTCAACAAACCCATGACACTTCTATCTAAAACTTCTGGCACTACCACTGTGTGAAGGTTCCAGAAGGGAAAATACTTAGTCAATATACAAAGAGTACTGTTGCAGCCTTAGTCTTATGTATATAGGAAGATAAAGACAAGGGAAAATACATAGTCAATATACAGAGAGTACTGCTCCAGCCTTAGTCTTATGTATGTCGGAAGATAAAGACATTGGGAATGAAATGGGAGGAAACAGGTGAACATTGTTATCATTTCAAGCTTGGCTGAGCAGAATTAAATAGTAAAACGGCTGCTTGTTTGATGTATGTTGTCAGTTAACAAGTTCATCTGTGTGAGATTTTGTTAGATCATAGGGTTACTTTAGACAATAGTAGTTCTTGCCAGTTAAGAATTAATTTGAACTTTGTATCAAAGGATATTGGCATACACCACGAATTTCCCTCTCATTATGCTTGTTAAATGAAATTACAACATTGATTAAGACTGCTTGAAATAGTATGAACCAGTATAACTAGACTCTATGTTAGACGAAACAACATTTTTAAAGTAAGAATTTTCTCATATTATGCTTTAACACAGAATTCAACATTATTTATTATTTATTTATCTGTTCACTTTCAGTTTGCCCGAAAACATGAAATTTCAAAAATCAAAAGTAAGAAAAATTTAGAATGGGTATGATGATTAATCTTCATTTTCAACTTGATTTAGAATCATTGTAGAAATACACATCAATGTGTTTAACAGGGTTTTTCCAGTAACTGAAGGGGAAGACTCATCCTGAATTGGTGTGGCATTATCTCATGGTTTGGGGTCCAGGGCTACATGTTTGTTTGTTTGTTTGTTTAAAAAATTTTAATTTCACATACCAACCACTACTCCCCCTCCCTCCCCTTCTCCTGTTTCCCCCAATCCCACCCCCATCCACTCCTCATAGAAGGTAAGGCCTCCCTTGGGTATTCAACACAGGCTGGCATACCAAGTTGGGGCAGGACCAAGGCCCTCCCCCAAGAATCAAGGTTGAGTAAAACATCAAACCATAGGCCATGGGTTCTAAAAAGCCAGTTCATGTACCCGGGATGGGTCCTGGTCCCACTGCCAGGGGACCCACAAGTTTGCTTTTTAAGTAAGCTAAGTACCATTATTCTTTTCTCTGTGCTTCCTGACTACAGATACAATGCGACCAAGGACTTCATGCTTATGCAGCTATGGCTTTCCCACTATGATGGCCACCATGAAATCATGAGCCACAATCAACCCTTCCTCTTTTCAGTTGCTTGTGCCAAGTCTTTACTCAAGCATTCAGAGAAATGATTAAAACTGAGAGTCTGTACCAAAGAGCAGGGTTACTGCTGTAGCAAGTCTCACCAGGTGGTTCATGGGCCTTTGTACTTGGTTTGCAGAAGAAATGTGAAAGAGTTTTGACATGTGGGCTAGAATATTATAAGCCACATTTAATTAGCCATTTTGTTAACAGCTTAGGCTATCAGGATACCAAAAGATGTGCAGACAGTGGAGACCTAGCTTATGAGGTTTCCAGCGGGGAGAAAGAACTCCGCTGAGAACTGGGATGGGGTATTTCATGTTATATTTTGACAAATAATCTTGGTGGATGCTGTCTGTGCCCTGTGCATCAGAGTGATGCTGAGTTCGAAAGTGAAAGACTAATGTACTTCGTGGGGACATTTTCAAGGTGGTGTATTGTTCAGCATGTGGCCTGGTGATTGCTTGGTGTTCTTATTCAGATTTACAGTGCGAAAACAGCTGAAAGTAGAGTAGAACACTAAAAAAAATATACAGTTTGGTGAAGAAAGGAATGTGAGCAAGTTTTAAGTTGTAGAAAAGGAGGACACCAATGAAGCATCTGAGATTATTAAAGAGATGAGCCTACTTAAGGTAAAAATCTCTCACTTCATTCTGGGACAACAGAAAAAGTGCCAACAGTGTTAGATTCAACCTATTAAACTCCAATTCCTAAAAATACAAATTTATTTAAATTAAGAGACCCTGGACTGAAAATGTTTAATTAGAAAATGTTAATGAAAAAAATAGCTAACTAGGCATGTATTTTCTCAGAACAGCTACAAGATACAAAAAGACCACTACATCTATGGAAGAAGGAATCCAGACAACATCTCTACCTGGACTAGAACTTGGCATTATAATCTACTTGGTGTGATTTTTTTTCAAGCATGAAAAATGCAAGAGTTACAGGGTTATGGATGATTCTACCAAAAGGTTCCAGAAAGTCGCTGAGACCTAGAAACATGTGACAGGATCAGATTCTCTGTAATCTGTCACTGCGAAGCCACTGCATGAATCCATAAATATAAAACCTAAGTTAAAATGGTGATGTCAGGATGTTGGAGATGTCAGGACCACAAGATTCCTGTCAAGCAAAATTGGCCACATAGTGGAAGAAGACCAATAATGCAGCTACATGTGCTTCAGGCATCAAAACCAGAGGGGCAAGGCTACTAGACTATGGATTATTACATCATGACCTCCAGAAGTGTGAAAATGGATGGAAGGGTTTGATGTTTGCCCTGCTGGGTTTTAGTCTTTCTTTACTACAATTTTCTCTCATGTCTTCACATCCATCTCTTTTCAAGTGGAAACATTTATAATGTGCCATAGCAGAATGGAAATATATAGCTTGCTTTTTACTCTATAGGGGCTCACTGTTAAGAGATTGTCTTATATTGGTTGTAGTATTAAGGCAACTCCACACAGTTAAAAGGGAGGTTTATTTTGTGGGGTAACTCACAAGTAAAGGGATAGGTTACAGGGTCTGGGAAAGGTATAGCACAGTCCAGCAGTGTTCTTGGGGAAAACTCTTCTTGGTCTACCTCCAGCATCCAGGATCCAGGAACCAAGAGAGCCAGCACATCCAGATCTCAGGTCTTAAGGGCTTCCGTCTCGGCCCCACCTTATAGGCATGACAGTTACTGAAGCCTCAATGGAGGATTACTTCCAGGTCAAAGCTGGAACAGCTACCCATTATAGTCTTGAGTCTCAGAATGAATTTTGGACTTTTAGACAATGTTGGCACTCTTAAACAATATGAAATGTTTTTAAAGATAGATTAAATACATTTTGAATTATGAAATAAAAATGAGAGTAATGGAATGTTATAACTAAAAGTGATGCCTTTGAGTGTCAAGTGGAATTGTAATGGTTCACTGTCAACTTGACTGTATTTATAATCACCATGAGACACATCCTTGGGTGAACCTTTGAGGATGTTTATAAAAATGTTGAAGTAGAAGGGAAGACACACCCTGAATGTGGGCAACACCATCCCATGGTTGGGGTCCAGGACAAAATGAAAAGGAGAAAGTGAGTTGATTTTCTCCTTCCTCTGTTTCCTGACTCTGAACACAATCATGCCATCTGCTTCACCCTCCTCCACGACCTCCCCACCATGATGGACTGGACCCTCAACCTTTGAGCTGCAATAATCTTTTGCTCCCTTAAATTACTTTGTCAGGTATTCTGTTACATCAATAAAAAAGTAACTAACACAACTTGTATCCTACCTACCACTACATGTATGGGAAGATATCTAGAAACGACTTAGAAAAAATGGTTTTTTTTGAAGTTTTAATATTTTACTCCCCACATGCCTGCATGTATGAGCAATTTACTTCATCTAAAGTGATTTAAGCATACACACACAGATATATATGCATATACAAATATTCATACATATATTTGTATACACATATATAATATATATGTTACACATACACGTGCATATATTACTCCTAATGACATTTAAACACAAGTCATTCATTCCCAGTAACAATGAACATCACTGCATACATTATATATGTATACATTCATGGCATTCAGAGGGAAGGTTTCCATTCTTAATTCTGTGCATTTTGACATTTTCTTAAGTTGAATTTTGACTCTGTACAGTTGTGACTATACCAAGAGCTCATCTAATCTCTTCCCCAGCGGTTACTGTACTGTTCATGCGAGACATAAGCCTCTGAGACACTGGAAAACTGTAGGCTCAGCACTGGTGCTCTTTGGAGCAAGGGATGAAAACCTCAGACATTCTTGGCTGAGGCAGAAATAACCACAACCCAAATAACAATTTTGAGTAAAACAGTATTTAGAAAGAGTGACACATGTCTCATCAGATGCCTTCTGCGAATGGCCACAAAGGGCTCATAACCAACCGAACAGAAAGGGCAGCCTTCCAAAGACGGTCAGTGGAAAGACACACAACACGTAGCATGGCTGGCTCTAAAGAAACTTAAAAGGGAGAGTGGGGAACGTCGTATAAGAAGCCAGGGCAGTGACATGACTGTATGAAAACACAAACTAGAGGAAGGGAACACCCAACAAGGAAGAGTGTCTCAGAAGAGTTAGGGTGCCCCGGATGACTATTTACAACATGTCTATGAATGGAAACTGTGGGAACAGAGTCCCAAAGCTGCTTTACACAGATGAGCCAAACCCAGGATCGTCAGAGATGAGGAAGAGTAAGATCAGATCATTCCTTATTCTTTGGGTGGGAACCAAAGGATAGATAGAAAGCAATGGTAAGAGATCTAAGAAAAGAGAAACGCCATGCCTTTTGTGGGATACTTTTAGGCTATAGAATATTCTAGAGAGGAATCCAACTACAAACACTAAGTATGTGGAAGCATGAAAGAAGCCATCCATTCTATATACTAAGAGGAGCAATCTGTAAATTGTCAATTAATCCCTAAATATTATAATCAGTGTGATTTCTTAACTCATTGATATGGATTGTAATTTTGATGCTCAGATTGGTAGGATGTTTATGAAAAAGACGTGTGTCAAGGTGAGGCTAACAGGAAAAGAAGGGCAATTCTTTGGGTAACTTGGTAGACTGTGACAGATCTTCTTGACGTTGCCACTTGTTTGACAACTGGGTATGCCACAGCATGTCTCAAAAGAATTGATATATCCTAAGCACCTTGACATTGAATCTCTCTGAATTCATATTTCAGATATTCTCAACAGACTCACAGTGGTAAGTGACAACCATTTATAAAAGTACAAAGTTTCATAGAGTCAATATTTTTTTTCTTTTTTCTTTACTTTTATTTATTCTTTGTGGATTTCACCTCATGCATTCTGATCCCACTTATCTCCCTGTCCTCTCACATCTGCCCTCTGACCTTGAACCCCCCCCCAACAAAACCAAACACACAAAACAAAAAAAGAAGAATTTTGTCTTGGAAGCTGTAATATGGCCTGTTGAGACACAGTTTATGCTTCAGTCCATTCATCTTTACTTGCAAGTGTTCATTACCACAAGCCTCTGGTTTCTGCTACACCACCAATAATGGTCCCTCACTGGGGCTCCTCTTGGATATCCTGCTGTTGTCCTGTGTTGTGGAGATCCTTCTCTTTGGGGTCTGTAGGTTTGTCCCCTTCACATGCTCCAACAGTTCATAGATTCAGTGGATGTTGGGGTGGGCCAACTCTTAGCCCTGGGCATGGGTGGTAGCTGAATGTTTGAAATGATATTGATGTGTAGAAGAAATTGTTACCCACATATGAGCCGAAATATTAAGGTTGGTTTCTTAGACCCACCTGAGGTTAGGACACTGCAGAGACCAACTGTCACAGTCACACTCCTAGTAAGCACAGAGCTTGCCAGGTGCTGCATATCTGCCTTGGTAGAGCACCTTCATTTCGTAGACCCTTACACTTTGAAATACACTAAACTACAATAGCAAAACAGCATAGATTATTTAGTTCTATCTTAAGCACATACTTAAACTAAATATAAAGATAAGCAAACATGTAAATGTGGCATTATTAGCCTAAAGGGGGTAAATTACAAGTGATAAATTGAGTTTTCAGGGAATTGTTTCTCTTTAAATAATAAAAGATACAAGCCACAGTATTTAAATAACTAAAGAAATCAAATCATTTAGCAATTAAATATCACACTGGAGTCTGTTATACAAAATCCAAAGACACATTTTCATGTTATAAATATTAATAAGCCCAATTTGGCTTCAAATTGTAACATAATCTAATTGGCCAGATGTTTTTTCCCTTATCTAAGTGATTTTAATTTTTTTTTGCACAGGTAACATTCTACCACAAAGATGCCTTCAAAGATTTTGAGGTTATAACTACAGATTGAAAGATAGCAATAGATGGAATGTAGTGCAAAGTTTGAAACTTTGTTTGATTGACTCATACATACTACAGCTGTATTAATAATTGTAGCTAGAGTTTTTCTCTCCAGGTACCACCAAGCCCCGCAGTCCTGTAGCCCACTTATAAAATAAACATACGGACACTTATATTACTTAAATTGCTTGGCCATTAGCTCAGGCCTACCATTGTCTAGCTCTTACTCTTGTACTCAGCCCATTTCTGTCAATCTATATGTCACCCGCCACGTGTTCCATGGCTTTACCTGCTGCCTTTACATGATGCTCTCTGGACGGCAGGCTGGCATCTCCTCCGCTCTGTCTTCCTGTTCTCTCAATTCTCCTCTCTGCTAGTCCCACCTATACTTCCTGCCTGGCTAGTGGCCAATCAGTGTTTTATTTATCAATCAATCATCCACAGCAAATAATCTCCTTCCAGTAGATGTATTCGATGTTGAGAGGGTGTGTGAAACACTAGGTTAGATAAAGAAGCAACATAGCACCCAAAGATACTCCATAACCACTCATCTAATGCTATTGCCTCCCTTCAGCCATCAGAGATAATCACCAGCTTGACTGAAGTTTATACTCACACACATCTGTCCACACACAGCTGAGAAGGAAAGACTGTTACTATATAACTAATGCCTGTGAAAGGATAATGGAGCTTTCAAAACTTTAAGTCAATAGACTGAGTAGGTACATTTTCTGTGTCTACTTCCTCTTCCGCCATTATGCGCAGGGTTGGTACTTCCTTGTGCACCTGGGGCATGTCTCTGTTCATTTAACATCTTCCACTCTATCTTGCATCTTTATTCAGAATAGCATAAATGGAGAATCCAGGCTATACTAGAATGGAAAATGTAGTAACCACAGATTAACTATTATTAAGAAGCTGGTTAGGGACGAGAAACAAATGTGTGGCAGAAACCAATTCATGCTACAAAGACTTAGAACATCCTTGGAAAATGTATATTTTATGTGTATGTGTATGACTGTATGTGAGAGCAAGTGCACATGTCACACATATGGAGGTCAGAGGGCAAAGTCTCTTCTTCCACTATGGATTCTGGTCACTGAACTCAGGTCATTGGGCTTGCACAGCTGAGCTGTCTCACTTGCCCAAAATTTCTATTTCCTTTAATCATGCTAGTAATAGTAAAATATTAATTTACTCAGTATTGATTCTCCAGTAATAAATAGGGAAACTGATGTTGAAGTAGACCAGAAGATGGTTGCATGGCGAATGGAAACTAACACAGGCGATGCTAGGAGCAGTTCTTGCTATCAGGCCACACTTCCCTTCTTGCACTCTTCTGTGTGTGTGCATCATTCTGTCTCCTCTTTCACTTAAGTTTTCCTTTGTTTCTTTCATCCTTAAAAATAACCAAAACATCTAGGAAAGTTTTAGAGCATGTGTTGTAATTTGTAAGTTACATATTATGCTCCTTATTCTCATTTTCAAAAGAGATAACAGCACATTCTCTAAAAAGTTTTGATTTTTATCTTTTATAAAAGAAAGAAAGCGAGTCCAAAGTCCTATAATTTCTTTTCCCTTTTGTGGATCATATCAATGCTAAAATAACTTTCCATCCCTCCCTATAACATAAAACACTCTCTTCTTTGTTGTTACTGGGTTAGAAAAGTCAAAGCATCTCATATGTTTGAATATGTGTATTTAAGCAGCTTACAGTATAAAAGGAAATTCAACAGATGTAAGAAAAATGAAGCCATTTATAGCTAATTATGCTTTCTAAACTAACATTTATTTTTAAGCCAATTCTGATGCATTTGTCATTATCACCCTGAATATGCAGTAGATAGCAAAAAGTGGGTGGGCTCTAGGAAGAGGAGAAGAAGGAAGAATGAAAGAAACAAACTTTAGATCAGGTAAGGATTTGAGTGGACAGGAAGGAAGAACAGAAAAGAGGAAAAATTCTTTCCTTGAGAAAGATTAATATCAAGAAGAATTCATGCTGCTTTGAGGGTAAGATGGGCAATTAGCAATTGTTTCCATCTGGCCTGGTAGATGACAAGACTTGGGTCAACAAAATAGACTCCATTTCAAAGAGATAAAGATTGAAAGTACCACACCAGGTGAGTGGTAAGATGCTGAAGAGTGCACAGAAACAGAACAGCAACAGAGAAGAAAGCAGTGAGTGAACGTCACTCCTGCCAAGGCCACCTTGTTTGAGGAAGAGAAGTGGAAGCCTCATCCCAAATCAATGTGGGTTCTCTTCTCTGAGTAGTATTGGAGACTGAGCCTTCAAGAGAAGTCTACTCATTATAGTTATCACCAAACAAAAAGAAAAGAGAGATCCAAACCAACAGATGTACAAATTAAAACAAAGAAACACAAGAAAAACTAAAATGTAAAATTATATGATACCTGTCTACATCATAACTCCTAAATTACCAAATCTAATATTGTTGAAATGGCTAAACTATTGAGCAAAAAATCAAAAGGCTACTTTTCAAAATGATCTATGACTTTAAACAGGGAACAAGAAGATGAATGAAGTAATAAATGCAATTCAGGATATAGAGAAGTAGACCATCAACAAAGAAAAAAATCAGCAAAATGAATGAGAAATATAGAAAACAAATGAAATTTTTCAAAGAAACAAAAGTGGAAAGCATTGTCAAAAGACTAGATAAATCATAAGGAAGAATATTAGAGAAAGATAAGGGTTAGGAAATATTATATTCATATATTAGCAACTAAAAAAACCCAATAAACAGACATAATCACAATTCTAGGCACTCTGGGAAATAAGCCAAGAGAAAGATTCAAGAATATATAGAATTCTAGGGCCAACATAAAAACTAAAGGCAGATAAAACCTACTCAACAAAACTGTAACAACAAATTTCCCAAATCTAAGGAAAGAAATTAGCATCAAAGCAAAACAGGCATTTATTTTAAAAAAAATATGATGGGAGGCCTTACTCTTTTGGAGGAGGAGAGAGGGTCAAGGGGGGGAGGGAAGGCTGGGGATAAGCGGGAGGAGGGATGAGAGGTGGATCTGTGGTTGGTGTGTAAAATGAATAAAAAAAATTCTTAAATAAAAAAGAAAGAAATGTAATCTCCAGTGAAGACAAAAAATAAAAAATAATAAAAACATTTTAATGTACTTTTGAGAATTTCACATGTGTATTAAATATATTATGATTATATCCACTCCCTGCTTTTCCCCTCCAACTGCCCCAGATGTTTTCAACTTCATGTCCTCTTTTATTAAAATATCTCATTGTGTTCAAATAGTGCTTCCCATGTGCACACAGGCATGGAGTCATCCACTAGAGTATGGGCAACCTACCAGTGGCCACAACACCCAAGAAAAATGGCTACCTGACCTCCAGCCGCCATAACTACCACTGTCTCCGCAGCTTGGGGAGGACTCTCAATTGTCTCTCCTGCATCGGTGCTGAATTTTTTTTTTACTTCTGCAGTTAACCACAGCTTCTGTGAATTCAGAAGCATAATGGCCATGTCATATCAGAAGGCAATATTTCATAACTCTCCTCCCCTTTTTCCAGCTCTTACGTTCTTCCAACCTCCTTTTCTGTGCTGTTCTCTGAGTCTTTGAGAGGTAGGGAGTGATATAGATATCTCATTTAGGGCTGAACACCCATAGTTACTAATTCTCAGTTGTTCGGCAGATTATGAGTATCTATATTAACTGCTGCCCATTGCCAAAACATCCACTGCCCAAGATTGAGAGCACCCCGGACCCATGGGTATAAACATAAATACTTGGAAGGTAGTTTGACAAGGTAACTATTTAGCAAAATAACAATAGCAGGTTTGCCACAGGACCTATAACCTCTCCAGTAATGAGCTTTTAACCAGATTTACAGTATCAGGTATGAATTCCCTCTTGTGAAGCAGGCCTCAAATTTAATAGAAAGTAGTTAATTACTCCATAACCACTGTGCTACCATGACATCAGTGGGTACATTGTGTTCTTCAGGTTGGTATTGGAGCATGCAAGGTCTAGCTTTGGGTAAGACCATTGACGTCTTTTCTCCCCTAAGCCGTCTGGACACTTATTTTGCAAGCCAGTTTAAAATGCCATCAGATAAGATGGTAGGACACATGCAGTATGAAAGAAGAAGTTGGGGATGTATTCAGGCTTAAATATTTAACTGGAGATGGGAGATGGGGGAAAGAGAAGGCTTGGAGTATGTCAAAGAGCCTTATGAAAACCCACAGGCTTGGAAGCTATTTACAAAAATAATTTGCTAATGGATGAGCTCTGTGTGGACAGACAATTCTATTAGCAGAAGATTTGGATTATTAAATGCAAATTGCAGTGCCAGGCATTAGATTCCCCTTAAAGTGAACAATAAAAAAGAGAGGGATTGGGGGCTGAGCTGATGGCTAAGTGGATAAACATCTGTCGTGAAAGCATGAGGGCTTGACTTCAGCTTACCAGGATTCACAGAACGGCAGGCACGAAGTGTGTCTGTCATCCTATCACTCACTCTGGAGACGTGAAGCAGAGACAGGAGAGACACTGTGGCCCAGCTAGTCTTGTGTCTGCAGCAGTGGACAGCAAGTGACTCTGTCTCAAACAAGGACCAGCTGCTGAGTTGGTGCTCCAATTTCCACACCACATCGGCAGCAAGCCTGTCTGTACTCACACACATGAACATGCACACACACAGCAAGTTACACACATGCAAGAGAAAAGAATAAAATTTAAATTAAAAAGTAAAATTTCAAAAGGACTAGGAACTTAACAGGCCAAGGGGTATAAGTCAATGGCGGAGTGGTTGGCCAGCATACTGGCTTCCACCCCCATCTCTCTTTATGCACATCTATACATATATATATATGTATATATATATATATATATGAGCATATACAATTGCATATATGTCATTAAACTTTTCAAAGAGTTAGTAATAAAACAAAGACCCAGACATTATCCCATCCCTTGTAAAGTCCTCTTTTGTTGTCCCACTCTCCCCTTCACCTTCTACCCGTGGTTACTAACTAATATCTGAACATCCGGTTGTTCTCTTCCGCTTCTTCCTCTTCCCACAAATGAGAGACGCACACAAGGATGGAAAACACAGAGGTAGTTCCAGTCAGTTTATAATCCGGTCTGTGGACCTTCCCATCACCTCCTCCATCAATGCTGAATTGTAAGCTCACTGCTTTCCAGACACTTTCTTTGTTGAGACACACTCTAGTCTAATTCCTCACTTCTATCTTGCATTTGTATGTTCTTTGTACTAGCTTAACATGCCTTACATGGTGTAAGTGTCTAGGAGACACTCAGAGTAAAATTTAAAATAGCTTTTGATGACTTTCTTATTCTGAGGTAAGATTCCAGACCTTCCTGAGAGTCACCAACTTACGAAAAGTCAAATAGTGGGCTAAAAAAAAATTGTGGCATCTGAATCCTACTGCGGGGCTCCTTCTGCCACATCTCACCATTTGACCCATTTATTCCTTCTGGAAAACTTAGTGGTCACACCACATTTTGAAGTTTTACAAAGAATTCTTTGGTCATTTATTAACCTCCTTAGTTGTTATGTTTAATTATCTTATATTTAAATAGAATAGTACACTACAAAATTTCCAGAGTGATATAAAATCAAATGTTTCAAGTAAGATATATTTTTGAAAGTTTGAGGATTCCAGCATATTCAAGGTCAAAATTCAAGTGAAATTATTTTTTCTAGAATCCTTCCAGGTAAAAGTATTGAGCTCATGTAATATTGGAGAAAGTAATATACACACACCAGATGTAAGGGGCGACCTTTCCTCTTCCAAACTTGGAAAAATTTTAGTGTATGAGCTTCTTTGTCTTGACTGAACAGAAGTTCATTTTCAACCCTGTCATAACAACTGCACTAAGGACCACCAAAATTTGTGTACATTTTTCTGCGCTTTTTGGAACTATGGCAATCATCAGAGGAAAAAGAGAGAGAAAGAAGGCAGGATATGTAGAGGAAAATGGATGTTCACATTAGTGGAGGGAATAGACATATAATGTGATATTTAATATAAAACTGATAGAGTAGCCTTGAGGCATGCTGGGGTGTCTAAAGTGCAATGGATTTGTCATTAAGGCACTTAATCTAATCTAAAGATACAGGGAGAAGGGCATCCTGGAGGTTTGCCCCCAGAGAAATCTTAAAGGATAAATAAGAGTTGAAGGGAAACCAAGAAGTACCTTTCAAGCCAATAAAAGTCACAACACTGAGAAAATACGCTGTGTGCAGGGAACCATAAGCAAGTTAAAGTGACCAGAGTATAACGTGAAATTTGAGGAATGGGGAAAAGCTTTGAAAACCGGCACTAGCAGGTTCATAGAGATCCTTTCCCTTGACATAAGAGAATTCCCTGGAATTCTTTGCCTAGTTACCTGACAATTATTGTGCAGGAAATGTGTCTACATCTTCCCAGCCTTCCATCACCAGTTTCACCTTTCTAAGGAAAATAAACATCATAGGTTATTCTTTAGCATTCTTTCAAAGAGAGCCAATGTTGCAATGGGTACATTAGGATCAGGCACAGTGACACACACCTGTAATCAAAAGCACTCCTGAGGCTGAGGATGAGTACTGCGAGTCCATGCCATCCAGTGCTATACATCAAGGACCAGGCCAGCCATGGATATTCTGTCTTATAAAACCAACAAACAAGAAAGCACTTTAAACATTTTTACAATGAAGACTTACTCAGAAAACAATTAAAATACAAGTAAATATAGTTAAGATACTCTCTAAGATCAGTAGTGATTTCTCATTTGTCTCTGCCATACAGTAATACATTTCAATATGATAGACATAATTTTAACCCTTTATATGTGTCAGTAACAGTGAAAAGTACCAAACTCTTTGGGATGTATTATACATCTCTATATACATGTACATGTACATGCACACACATTACATTCAAGGCTTTTACAAACTATAGAAATCCTCAAATGTTTTCAGGCAGACACAGAGCAGTAGCCTTCTGCTTCAAATCCCCTTCTAAGACTTATGACTACTTTCAGTCTGTGTAAAATGTAGGTAAATAAATGCAACTCAAATCATACTGAAAGTCCCTGACCTCAAGCCAGCTACAATTTCTTTTTACTCAAATAGGACCTCTGCTTTCAAATTCCCTGCTCCATTTAACACATGCGATCTCAGCTATATAATGTGTTCACTTTTTTGACTCTCCTGTGAAATGTGTCCTTGTTCTTGGCATGCTGGGATAACTAAACAAATTTTCCTTCCAAAAAATCACCTTTTTTCTAAGCTCACTGATTTATTTGAATAGGCATCCATCAACTTTTGAGTTTCCCTCTGTTCAGCTCTGTTTATACAACTGGGATGCTCCAATAAAAGAAGAAAATCTAGCAATTATTCTCTCTGGGTTTATGATCAACTTGGGAGACAAGACTAACATTCATGCAACAACTAGAAAACAACTTGAGACAGTATATAATTAAGTGCTGAATGTGAGACTGACTGTGAGTGCACAATTCTTCACTAATTACCAATTGCTTTAAGGAATTAATACTTAACTTTGGGGATTTCAATCACAATTTCCCTATAAGAATTAATTCTTGTAACCACCAATTCAATTCATTTCAAAGAACTACAAACATACCCTGGTTTAACAAATTATCAGCATTGTTCTAAGAAATGTTTTGGGTTTTTTTTTTCCATTAAGCAATTAATTTGAATCCTGATTGTTCTGACCTCCGGGGCCTTTTGTCGGGGGAGCCTGCATCTCAGACGTAATTTAGTTTTTCAAATAGATTTTGGGGGGATTGAAGATTCATACCCCTGGGGGGGACTTTTCAAGTAGGAGTGGGGTATCAAGAAGCACCTTAGATTTGGAGGAATGTGAGCCAACTCTTTC
This sequence comes from Peromyscus melanophrys, assembly GCA_902168415.1. Classification (NCBI taxonomy): domain Eukaryota; kingdom Metazoa; phylum Chordata; class Mammalia; order Rodentia; family Cricetidae; genus Peromyscus; species Peromyscus melanophrys. The sequence goes on along the minus strand of CABHPR010115158.1, from coordinate 5,788 downwards.
TCCTCTTGTAGGAAGTAAACATCAACACTTACTTGACTGATTTCCTTTTCTGAGTCTCCTTTTCTCCTCCCTCCACTTTCTTGTCTTCCCCTCTTGGTATCTGCCCTGCTCTGGATATCCTTTTCCTGATCTCCTGTTCTTCAGTCTAGCCAGTAACATCTGCAGGGCTCCCTGCTGGCTGCGACCTCAGGAAGAAAGACACTCTTGATACTAATACCTATGTTATTTGTGTTGAGTACCAGAGATTGAACCAAGGGCCTCAAGCATGGTAAGCCTGTGCTCTGCCACTTGGCTACACCCCAGTCTTCTTCTTTGCTTCCTACACTGCATGCAAGTTGAGACTAGCCCAGGGTGCATTACTATCCACAGAGAACCTTCTCAGACCATCTTTACACTCTATCCAGCTCCTATCCAGCTACTAGCAGCGGTTGGAAGATTGCAAATATACTTTCCAAGTATGTTCCTAAAGGATCACAAGCTTTTCAGGACATTCTCTCTCAGCTATACCATCCATCTTTCTTCATCATCTCCCTATAACTGGCCCGGTCAATGACAATAGGTCCAGAACCATATTCAAATCTGATTTTTTTCCTTCTTCTTTAAGAAGCAAGATAGGACTAGAACTATGTCCCAGAGATTTAGAGTGGTTTTTGCTCTTCGCAGAGGACCCATATGGTGGCTTACAACTGTCCATAACTGCAGTTTTAAGGGATCTAACATCCTCTTCTGGCTTGCACAGAAACCAGGAGAGCAGTGAATACACATACATACAGGCAAAACATCCATGCATACAAAATAAACTAGAAATAAATGACAACTAATAACATGTCAGAGCACTTCTCCTTCTGAGTTTCAAGGTTACTAGAGAGTACAAATTATAATCACATTTTGAGCTTTTCTAATAGTGAATACTATGCAGTGGGCTGTTGTAAGAATGAATGGTGAGGCTGGGCGGTGGTGGCACATGCCTTTAATCCCAGCACTCGGGAGGCAGAGGCAGACGGATCTCCGTGAGTTAGAGGCTAGCCTGGTCTCCAAAGCGAGTTCCAGGAAAGGCGCAAAGCTACACAGAGAAACTCTGTCTCGAAAAAACCAAAAAAAAAAAAAGAATGAATGGTGAGTGTCTTAGTTATGTTTCTATTGCCATGATAAAAAAAAAAAATCCATGAACAAGGAAACTTATAAAAGGCAGCAGTTAACTAGGTTCCCAGTTTCAGAGGGTTAGAGTTCATGTTGGTGCAATGAAGGGACAGCTGAGAGCTCACATCTGGGTCAACAAGCACGAGGCAGGGGAGAGAGAGAGAGAGAGAGAGAGAGAGAGAGAGAGAGAGAGAGAGAGAGAGAGAGAGAGAGAGAGAGAATTGCGAATGGTGTAGGTTTTTGAAACCTCACAGGCCATCCCCAGTAACATACCTCCTCCAACAAGGCCACAGCTCCAGCAAACAGTTCCACCAACTGGGAACCAAGCACTGAATGAGCCTATGAGGCCCATTCTCATTTAAACCACCACAATGAGTAAACATGAGAATGTTTTCCAGCTTTTCAAGGCTTCAACTTCTTCCTCTGTAAAAATACAGAGAGAAGCATTACATATGCCATAGACTTTATAACAGAATTCAATAAGCTGAATTATGTAAAACATAAAAAACATTGTAAATATTAGCCTTTTGTGTCTATGTATGTGGTGTGTATAAATGTATGTTTTATGCACATGTTTGCATGGATGGGGACACACTTGTTTGCGTTTATGTGGAGACTAGAGGTTGATTCCAAGTATCTTTCTTGATGGTTTCCACCTTTTACATTGAACAAAGTCTCTCATTTGAACCCAGAGCTTGCTGATTCAGCTAATCTAACCTACCAGCAAAGGATTCCTGTCTCTGCCTCCTGAGTGCTGATGTTATAGACCAGCCATCATGTCTCCCTAACATTAACATGTGTTGGGGATCCAAACTACGGTCCCCATGCTTGTGTAGCAAACACTTTTCCCACTGAACTATCTCTCTAGTTCCTAATATCGGTATCTTGACACAAAGCACTTTACACATACTTGATACTCAATGAAGGGAAGTTCTCATCTTCCTGGCTATTTGGACCTGGTAGAAGATAAAATATTCAGCTACCCACCAGGAAGTATTATTTCCTATGAATCAATCTTTATTATTCCCTACATTATTCTACATTATTCTAATATTTCCATGCTCTAGTGCCATTTCCAGACTCTGGAAATCTGCTTGCAGCTGTAGCCACATCCCACAGGCATATAATCAAGATGGCCAACATTTCAGTCTGCTGAGATGTACAAGCCAGATCTTGAGCCTACTCTTGAGCGTGAAAGCATGACAGAGGTTGTCAGCAGAGTAATACTGGTACAGAGACCAGAGGCCATTGAGAATGAAGATCCCCATCAGTCTAACTGGGACTTCACCTCCTGTGTCACATTAGGAAGGTAAGTGTCAGCTTTGCCACTCCTTGGGTTTGTTTTTGATATATCTACTGTGTATTTGAAGATGCCTGCGGAGGCCAGATGAGGGTGCTGGGTCCCCTTACCCCAGAGCTGAAGTTACTGGCAGTTGTGATCCACATAACATGTGTACCGGGAACCAAAGTGGACCCTTTGAAAGATTAGCAAGCATTCTTAACCACTGAGCAATCTCTCCAGTCTTACTCCTTAGAAATTAAATGATCATATGAGAGGCTGGAGTGATGACTCAGTGGTTAAGAGCACTGGTGGCTCTTCCAGAGGACCCAGGTTCAGTCAATCCCTAGTATCCGAGTGGTGGCTAGCAATCACCTGTAACTCCAGTCCCAGAAAATCAGACCTCTCTTCCAACCTTTGAGTGTCCCAAACACATATAGTTAACCGTCATACATACAGGAAAGTAACCATACACTCAAGCATAAAATAATCATAACAATTTTTAAGTTAATAAAAATGCATTGTTTTTAAAAAATTATATGAAAAAGTGAGAATATGTGTGCTTTGTTGAGGGTCATTATAGAAAGCTACTTCCTCCTGGTCAAACAAATAGAATTTAAGTTCTACCTCTCTGCAGAGTTGAGACTTGACATTCTAAGCTCCCCAAAATATTAAGTACTCTTGTCTGTTTCTTTTAAAGTTAATCCAGCTGGATCTGTCAATCACTGGGCCAGGCATCTACCTATCCAGGAAAGCTAGCCCTCTGGAAGCCATGCTAAGGAGATGAGAGGAAAAAATATTCCCTTAAGGGATTTATCCTCCCTCAAAGCACAAGCTTGCAGAGCTTCCATCAGGTAGCATTGCAGACACTCAGAAAAGCATAGCTTTTCCTTTGCATTCTTTTTTATCCCTTTTCTCTTTCCAATACTGGTCAGAGTATGGACGTGCTTTCCCTGATGTTCTGGGTTTTCACACTTGTTTTCTGAAACTCTTCCCTGTCTTTTACCATGTGGCTGCTTGTCTGCCAGGTAGCTGCTTGCCTATCTCTGTTCCTGAATTTGCCTCGTTTCCTGGTCAGTACTGCAATGACTTTGCTTTCTCTCTTTCTCTTCTCCATCTCTGTTTTCCTGGAATCTGCCACGATTTACAGCTTCACTACCTTCTTGTTTTTCCTGTCAATCTCTACTAAAATTTTCCTCAAATGTCCTCCATTGTCTGTTTCTCAATCCATTTAATAGTAAGACTAAGAAATCAAAAGAAGGAACCCTAGTTTTCCTAGAAACAGTAAGTTCTGTGGTCTTATAATTCTGAGAAAGATGTACAGACAATATTCTGAACAGATTGTCAAAAACACAAAATGTTGACCAAAATGGGGATGGGGCGGGTGCTGATATCAAAACTATTTTTGCAGTAGACTGTGTGCTCTGGGGCTGCAGTCTGCCTAGCTCAAGAGTTTTGATGTGATGTTCTATGAAGGTAGAAGAGGCAAACTGAAGGTATTCTGCATTGAACTTGAAAGTAAATGAAAGAGATCAACTTTCATAAAGGGCAGACATTGTCTGAAACCTTAAAAACTACAGTCATTACATTTTTAGTACCTCCTTATTTACAAAGAAAGATAATTCCACTCTTTAAAGTACAAAACTTGGACAATTCAAAAGCTGTTTCATCTATAGTGTACCAGATCCCAATCATGTTTGTAAACCAGGAACCCTTTACAACCCCCTTTACACCTAAGACCAGAGTACAATTCTCTCATTCTTTTCCTTTCACAAAAGAGCAGGGTGGTTTATTTAACAGGTACCCTGAACTTCAGATTCCTCAACTGCCTTCTGAAGTTTACCTTCAAAAAAGTTAATGATTGGCAAGCTTCTGGCTCTCAAAGAGAGGCCAAAAGTCACTTTGTTCCAATGCCCTGGCTGATAAAAGAAGCAGGAGAAAAATGGCAATTTTATTCTAACAATTCTTGCTATATTTATCACTACTTTTACTACTAGTAGTAGTGTATGTGATTGTGTGTGTGGCTGTGTCTGTGTCTGTATGTGTGTGTGTGCTGTATACATGTGTGTAAAGGAAGCATGGCACAGCATGCATGTGGAAGACAGAGGACAACTCTGTGGAGTTGATTCTCTCCTCCCACATTTATGTGGGTTCCAGTGATTGAACACCGACTGTCCAGCCTGCACTGTTGGGCTGCAAACACCTTTACCTGCTGAGTTATCTCACATGGCTCAAATTTCTTCATTCTCTAGAATAGCACAGGTAACTCTAAGGTACCATACAAAATGTTACAGAAGTTGCTACAGTGCAGGGTAAAATCAGAATGAAGAGGCAAGTGTAAATTCTTAAGACCTATGAAGAAACATACTTCACAATTAATGCTCGACTCTTTCTAACAATGAGCTTGGGTGGACATTAAAATTCTGTTGAATGGAGAGATAAACTAATCAAATAGTCTGCTGTCTTACTGAGCCTAGAGTTTTAAAAGCTGCCCAGGTAGTATATAGAGGGGAAAAATTCTTAACAGATCTATGTGCTTTAGAACTATGACCTCATGGTACCCCTTTTATGTCCAGATTCAGTCTGCAGCTGGAGTAGAACAGGAGCAGAGTCCACACATGTGCTTAAGTGGAGAGATAAAAGGGGTAGAGAAGAAAGGGAGGTAAGACAATGGGAACATAAGGAACATTCAAGGAAAGCTCCTCGGCTGTCAGAATGTCTTTCAATTTATGGGACCATTTGGAAAATGATAGATTTACTTGCATGTGACTTTGAAAATATGTTCTTTTCCTTTTTTCTTTTCTGTCCTTTCTTTTTTTTGTTTTTGTTTTTGTTTTTGTTTTTGTTTTTCTGAGACAGGGTTTCTCTGTGTAGCCCTGACTGTCCTGGAACTCACTCTGTAGACCAGGCTGGCCTCAAACTCGTAGAACTCCATTTGCCTTTGCCTCCCAAGTGCTGGGATTAAAGGCATGTGTGACAAACGCCTGGCAAAAATGTGTTCTTTTCTAATGACAGCTAGATAGTGAATTGTGTTTCCATAGGAAGTAAAGTAAGAAGAAATCATGAACACTTATTCCATTCTTAAAAGACTCTTGGCTTTGAGCATACAAATTTCATAGACTCTAAGGGAAGTTTAATTTGTAGACCCAACTTGTTCAGACAAATTAGAAGAAGAAAGAAACTTCAGAGACAAAGAACTGAAATAACAAATTTGACAATGGACAAGGAGACTTGATGATAAATTATTGATCCCATAAGCCATGCTCTGACATACTTTAACTGATGATTATCACGGCATATTAAATAGCAGAATAATGCTGCAAATAAGTAAAAATGCCACTAGAGTATAAAAAACTGTTCTTCTGAAAA
>CABHPR010115157.1:0-10297 GCA_902168415.1 Peromyscus melanophrys | reverse complement strand
GGAAGGAAGGAAGGAAGGAAGGAAGGAAGGAAGGAAGGAAGGAAGGAAGGAAGGAAGGAAGGAAGGAAGGAAGGAAGGAAGGAAGGAAGGAAGGAAGGAAGGAAGGAAAAATGTGATAGCTTAATGCTGAGAACAAATCAAAGTCAATGCAATAATCTGCCATGTTTTACCCTGAAAAGGGGAAGCTATAATATATCCATTATTCTTCAGTTGCAATATTCAGGAGTAGGAGGGTTATCTTTGTATAAGGCTATTGTGGTTTGGATGAAGAGCTCAAGTTCTGAGTGCTTGTTTGCTAGCTAATGGCACTATGGGGAAGTTGGAGAGCTGTGGGGACATGGCAGCACCTTTCTGGCAGAACGACACCTCCAGAGATAACCCTCTGAAGGGCATACTCACCTCTGATTCTTTCTGTTCTTTCTGCTTTCCAGTCTGTGTCACTTGGAGCATCTACTACATGGTGCCACTGCCATGCCTTGTCTGCAATGATGGGTTGAAACTGAGAGTCAAAATTAATCTTTCTTTCATGTTTCCTCTGTCAAGTGTCTTGAAACATTGGTGAGAAAAATAAATTGGATAGGGGCTGACTTATTTAGGGTTTCTATTGCTGAGATGAAACACCATGACCAAAAATCAAACTGGGGGAGAAAGAGATTATTTGGCTTCCACTTCCACAATTGAAGAAAGCCAGGACAGGAACTCAAACAGAAAAGGAACCTGAAAGCAGGAGCTGACCCAGAAGCCATGGAGAACCGTTGCTTACTGGCTTACTTCCCAACAGTTGCTCAGCCTGCTTTCTTATAAAGCCCAGGACCAGGCCGGGCAGCAGTGGCTCATGCCTTTAATCCTAGCACTCGGGAGGCAGAGCCAGGCAGATCTCTGTGAATTCAAGGCCAGCCTGGTCTACAGAGCGAGATCCAGGACAGGCACCAAAACTACACAGAGAAATCCTGTCTCAAAAATAAATAAATAAATGAATGAATGAATAAATAAATAAATAAATAAATAAATAAATAAATAAATAAATAAATAAAACAACCAGGACCACCAGAGATTGCACCACCCACAATGGGCTAGTTCCTTCCCCATCTATCACTAATTAAGAAAATGCTCTACAGCTGCATTTTATGTAGGCATTATTGAGGTTCTCTCCTTTCAGATGACCCTAGCTTGTATCAAGGTGATGTAAAACTAGCCATGACAACTGATGCCTTTTGAACTTGATACACAAACATATCACTATGAAGCCATAACCTTCCCCTTTTTGGTCATCCTCAAGATCTCACATTAACATCAAAATCACAATATGAAATGTTTTCCAAACTTAAAAGTCTCACCATCTTTACAAATTCAAACACAAAGGGCTGGGCCCTCCCCCATCAATAACTAATTAAGAAAAGGTCCTACAGCTGCATTTTATGTAGGAATTTTTCTCAGTTGACATTCCTCCGTTCAGATGACTCTAGCTTGTGTGAAGTTGATATAAAACTAGCCAGGACAGGGGACATAATCATGATTCAACAATTCCGGGATCTAATGAACTTAAAGCCATCACTTAACAGAATTCTTTATTAAACTAGTAAGTTGACAAAGTTCTTTTGATCTAAAAAAATAAGATCTATTTACACATTATATATTATGTATTATGTATGATTTAGTCACAATTCTATGTTGGAAAATAAAGAAAAAAATTAATAATTGCTACCATAATTCACATTTTAACTTTTTTGTTAGGGACTATGTTCATGTGTGTATGTGTTTATATATATATGTGAGTAGTTGTATATGTGTATGTTTGTGTGTATATGTGTATGCATATGTGCATTTGTGAAGGTATGTGTGTGTGTATATGCATGTGTATATTTGTGTCAGTATGTGTGTTTGTATATATATATATGTGCATGTGTATGTCTATTTGTGTGTGTGTGTGTATGTGTGTGCACACATGAATACTCATGAGGGCCAGAATAGGGCATATGATCTAGAGCTGGAATTATATGTAATTATGAGCTGTTCTGCATGGGTTCTGGAACTATGCTCAGGTATACTATAATAATAATGAATTTTCTGAGAGAACTTTATGATTTTTTTTCCAATAATACAGTATTTTTGATAAGGAGAAAAAGGGAATGTTTTGATTATGTTTTTTGAATCTCATATAACTGTTCTTATCAACGTATAAAAATATTATAAACAACTATTCTAAACAAATATAATGCCATCCAATCTTCTTTGAAGTCAGAAGCTTTTATTACATTTATTTGTGTGTGTGTGTGTGTGTGTGTATGTGTGTGTGTGTTTGTGTGTGTGTGTGTGCATTTGTGTACTGCACATGACATCGTACAAATGTTAAGGTCGAAGTACAACTCATGGAAATCAATTCTCTCTTTCCACCACATGAATTCTAGGGATTGAACTCTGTCCTCAGGTGTGGCAGCAAAAGCCTTTACTTGCTTAACAATCTTTACCCATATAAAACAGAATCTTATATCAACTAGATGGTCTAAAACTGAGCTCGGATTAGTTGATATTTGGGTATAAATGTAATATTATTAATTGAGAGGTAATAAATAATAAACATAACTCTGATTTAAGAGGAAATAATACATGTTAAGTAAAATCTACACAGTCCTGTGTGGTGGTTTAAGTAAGAATAGCCCCCATAGGCTCATGTATTTGAATGCTTAATCACCAGGCAGTGGCACAATTTGAAAAGATTAGAGGTGTGGCCTTGTTGGAGGAAGTGTGTCACTGGGAGTAGGCTTTGAGATTTAAAAAGACTGTGACAAACTCAGAGTCTCTCTCTGAGCCTAAGGAAAAGGATGCAGTTCTTCGCTCCTTCTCCAGCACCACACTTGTCTGCCTCCATGCTTCCTGCCATGATGATAATGGACTAAACCTCTGAAACTGTAAACAAGCCCCCAAATACATGTTTTCTTTTATAATAGTTGCCTTGGTCATACTGTCTCTTCATAACAATAGAACAGTGACTAAGATACCCTATATCCAATACCATATTTTTTGCATGACTCAAGAATCATTCCCAAAGAATGTATACTGCACATGCCCAAATGCAGTATAGTCATCATATAACAAACAAACAAAAAAATTAAAATCCCATCATTTTGGGGGTAAAGATTGGGACTGAAGTTATAAGACCATAAGATGCCCACCTTGAGTCTATATATCCTGTTTGTTTTATTTCTGTTGAAAATTAGAAAGAATGAATGTTATTAGAAGAGTTTAACTAATTTTCAAATTAAGGAAGCAGAGGAAGATAGTGTGGTGGGAATGTCTGTTCAGGCCTAAATATTTTTAACGTCACTAAAAATGTACTCTTGCTTTCATGAATGTAATTTTCACAGCTATTTCTTTTGCAGTTACCCTTTAAAATGTAAATATTTTTATCTTTCATTTGTAATTATGATGGGTTTTACAAAATGATGTTTAAAAAAAAAAAGGTTTACAGAGGCAAATATTTTCCCTGCATATCTCTGTGCTATTTTAAAACCGAAATTATCTCTGACTAAATGTTCTGTTCTCAACAGTTAGCAGTGGCTTTCAAATCTTGTTTTTTAAGTTAACTCATTACAAATTCTTTATCTGTTGCAAAAGATATCATTTCTACTGAGTCTGATTAAAAATTCACAAAATTCATACAATTTTTCTATGAAATTTAGACTGTGATTTTAGCTGTTTTCTAAGTGCACAGAAACTGCATTTTTGTTGTTGGTGGACCAGTTTATTATGAATTTATAATTCCATTATTTAATCTATCATTCTACTATTGGATTCTTGGGGAAAAGGGCTATCTCCTCAACATTATCTACTTCTAGCATACTAACATCATGTCATTATAGCATTGGGAGTCATGATTACCATCCCTGAAAGTCACTCTTGAAATAATGGTGTTGAAGTTCAAGACTGCATGATGTTAATTTATATGTAATTTAATGAAATGAGTGTCTCCATTAAAAGATACTTTGAACTAAAAGAATTATCTGGAATAAAAATAGACGATTCTATGGGAAAATATTTCTAATATCATTGGTAGACTATAAGGCTATTGGATAGGCATGAGGGAATAGCAGTGATCTATGTCCCCAAATATGTGTTGTAAAACTCCCTCTTCTCCATTCACCATACCAATGCTCACTATCTATATTAGTAGAGTTCTATAGAAGATCTGAACTGGTAGAATGAATGTATATTACAAGGTGAATTTATGATATTGCCTTATATGATAGAGTGGAGAGTCAAAAGATGCTGGAGAGGCTTAGCACCCACTCGCCTCCTGCCCAAAAATCTAGCTACCTCAGCAACCCAATCTGGGGCTGCAGGCCGGGGGACTGATTTTTAGAGAACCACTGACCTTCGGTTCACACTGGAAGGTGGAAAAACACTGGGTTCCACTCTCACGGAAGGATGGCAGTAATAGAGAAGATGCACTCCACACTAAGAAGTGAAGATGGGCAGACAAAACGAAGCTCTGTTTTCCCTCATTTTATTTGGGTCTCCACCCAGAAATTTTTTACCTACTCTGCAGGAGAGTTTCTGCTTCCCCAAGTCAGTCTTCTAGAAAATAACTTCAAAGACTAGCCCAGAGGTATGTCTTTTAATTGATTGCAGGTCCCATCAAGTTGATAATTAATACTAATAATTTCATTGTCCTATCTTTTTTTCCTTTAAAACTACAAGATAACCCAGCAGAGTGCCAAGAGTCTGTATTGATTGGGGAGCCTATGTGACTTCTTTGACTAGCAATTCATTCTGACATATCCCATACCCACAAATGGGACTTTTTGTTTTCGTACATCACTGGTTTAGGGTAACTGTTCTTCCTGCCCATCCCACTGTTCATCTCCTCCATCCCACACTCCTCATTGATTCAAACTTTCTGCCCCCAAAATTCCCCAACTCTACTTTCATTTTTACCAATATTTGACTACACTTGTTCTCTGAAGTCATCTTCTCCAATATCCCGTTTGCCCACCACAAGTAGATTATCATACACAATTGTTGAAGATAGCACAAACCCTGGTGTGGGACTTATAGACATCAAGGAGAAAATGAGCTAGAAACTTCTAGATGTCTAGCTTTCACAGTCCCAGAGGGTGCCATGCAGTCACCGGCTAAGGTGAAAGTTACCAACAGTATTATCCAGCTGTCCAACCTACAAATAAACAATGTGGGTCTGTTAGGCAATATGTGTCCATTTGTAAAATATCGTCATGATTGTTACAGATATAACTAACTGCTTTCTAACTAAATCTATGGCCTGTTTTGGAGGAGGAAATCCATGCCTGGTACTATGAACCTTATCCAAAACACATAGTTAAGGAAGTCAAATGCCCTAGGAGTAATTTAACCATTATTTAGCAAAACTGACATAGTGTCCAACTGCGGTCTAAATACCTGTGTTTACACCCAAACAAAAATACTGATGTTAGCCTTAATCACAGAAGCCTCTCTCTTTGCCATAACCAGTTATCAGTACTGATAGCCATCATTGCTCCAGCTGATAAGAATAAGTTCCTGTTGAATACTCAACTGTAAAGAACACATTTATAGCACCCCTTCTCCAGCACAGGGCACAGTGTAGAGAAGGAGTGAAATGAATGTAGAAGAGAGAGAAGAAAATACCCGTGAAATATCAGCTTCTGGACATGACACAGCAATTAGAATAATGAACCCACAACAGCAGCAATTATCTGCTCAAAATTGGCCTGTCCATAGTCATTCATGGATGGAAAAGGAGCTCTTAGGGCCCTTTGTCTTACTGAGGAACTATTGACCACTGAGATATTCTATGGCAAAAGCCATAGTCATTAGTGGTGTTCTCATAGGTAATACCTCCAGGCTTCAATGGACAGTTCCAAACCCAATGGCACACAGATGGCCCTTTTGAAAAATCAGTGTGTTCAAACAAAATAAAAAGATGTGTATATAGGGAAAAGATTTATAGGGTGAATTGGGGAGGATAAAGAGGTGGAAAGGTGGATAACAGAGGGTGGGGTACACATGTATGAATTTAGAAAATAACAGTAATACAAAATGCAAGATTAAAAAATGAATGCCTTTTGAAAATATGAATAGCCAGTTAATTGAAAAAAATTATAGCAGAAGAAAATCTCTAAGCAAACTAGTATACTAAATTTCTATTCAAGAAAAATATTGAGAAACCCACTATGAGAGAAAGTAGAAACTAAATATTTCAAAATATAAATATCCACTAAATGTTATTTGTTTTACAGGTCAGAGAAACTTGTCTGTGTTAAATTGGTTTCAATGACCACTATTATAATGATAGATATCACAGACCAGCCCAGTGTGAGAAGTGATTTAGAGAAGTTGGGTTTTCAATATCAATTTATATTGTAATAGAAAAAATATGCTGCTTCTATTCAATAAAAATGAACATAGAGGAACTTTTTATATATCCCACAGGGGGAAATGTAACAAAGGATACAATTTAAGGAAATCCAGCTGTAAATAAAATTATATATGTGAAAATGATTTGTGGTCTGAAGAAGAAAATACAGTGTTTACCCAAGGTAGGGCGTGAGGTCACCTACAGACATGGGAGCCCCTTTCCAATAATGCTGTACAACCACTTCTCAGACCACGTAGCCTTTTCAATGACAAAACACTTTACATCCTTTTTGGACCAGAAGCAATATAAACTATATAATGGTTTGCCGAGTAAAAAATAAGAGATTGATTTGTCAAGTTGATACATATTAGAGTGGAAATGTTCTATGCATTTTCATTGTTTAATTGTGTATAACATGGCATATGCCACTATGGTTTTACATTCAAATATATGCTAAAATGACGGCTACAGGCAAACAGATTACTGTAACTGCCGCTTTCCTTTGCTGTTGGGAGTGGGGAAGCTGAGAAAGCAGATAAAAATCTGCTCCTTTAGGACATCTCCTGTGTGCAATTCATATCTTTAGTTGAAGTTTCGTGCTGTGTGGCTGTTGCCATTGCCACCAACACATAACAAAACACATATGAAGACGATTCTGATGACATGACAAAAACATGAAGACATCAACATCCACCAACATCTGTGACATTCTAATCAAATAAACTTTACACAAAATATTATACATAATCTGTACATATTGGTATAACTATTATATATCGTGACATACAGTAATATATAAATACTGTATGAAATAATAATATAAGTATAACATGTCATGTACCTAAAAATCATATATTTTGATATAAAGTATTTGGCATCAAGCCCTCTTGTCCTTTAGGAATAGTGAATCAAAAAATCATAGTTTTCAAATGAGTAGGAAACAATTTAAAATTGAGTGGAAAAAAGAATACTACAAATCAACTTTCATGTATAATAAAATACATTTATTATTCTTTAAATTATATAATTAATTTTGATATTGTTAAACAGGAAAAAATGGCCAAACACTCACTAGAAATTTTAGAAATTTATCATGAAATGCTCACAAAAGAAACAGATTGAGCATCCTGGATTAATGCCTTTGATAAACTATACTTTCCATCTTGTCAAAAACCATATACACACGTTTTATTTTGTGAATTGTAAGCCAGAAAGAGAATCTCACTGAAGGTTCATAAATCGATGTTTATGAGTTTGCCTGAAACAAGGAAAATAAAAAGCTTGAAAACATCAAAGCAGCTCCTTTTATTAATGTATTTGTGGCATTTTGTCACACTGTACACATTAGAGTTTGAACTTTTAAGGAGAAAACTTGAAGAGGAGTTACATTTCCAGAGAATTAAGCTATAAGAGACACGAAAACAGCTAATGAGCTTGGAAGTTAATTATTTCATAGTAATCAAGAAAATAGATTTTAAAGTATATAACAAACTTACTATGTTGACATTAATGAACACAGAATGGTTCATGTCTCCATATCATCCAACAATTACTCTTGTCTATAGCCTCATTTGGAGCATATAATAAAAATATATAGTAGTTTATAGGTCTCTGTAGAAGCTAAATTCATACCCAAGAAACTGGGCTGAGGATGTATCTCAGTGCTAGTGCATTTACCACACTAGGTAAACGCCCTGGGTTGAATTCTTACCATCACATAAGAAAAAAACAATACACTTTGCTTAAAGCTAGTTGCTAGCATGCTCACGCATATGAGTCTTATAATTCTATAGCATAAAGCATTTCAAACCTGTAACAATTACTGCAGGCATACAAATTCCATTTCAATTCTCATTCCTGGTTAATTATAAAAATGGTTAAAAAAACCCTCAGAGAATATGTTTCAAAACAGTAAGGGTATCAAATCCATTTAGTTAATAAAGGGCACATTCCCCAATGTGCAGAAACACAGCACATTTTACCTGCCATTTGTGACCTTTATTTTCATGAACATGGATTGATAAGTTTGGAGTGTCTGAAATATACATGTATTAGACCCTTATGGTGAGAAAGTATACTTACATATGTTCAATAACGTTAATGGAGTCACTTTTCTGAAAGCCTTGGGTGTTGGGACAGAAAAAAGAAGATGAGCTCAGATGTGGGTGACCTTTGTGACAGGACAGCATTTACTGAAAACCAGGTTCATGAAAGCACCTCTGAAAATATTTGAAATTTGAAAACTTTGATCATGGAGGTAGCCTCACAGCACAAGAATCTAAGTGGACTTCAGAAGATACCATGAAAACATTGCCAGAATGGGGTAATGGGATTGCATTAAATGGAATTTCTAGTTGAGACTATGCCTTAATAGAGACTCTATGTAAATGTAAAAACTCAAAGACGGAAATTTGAAGTAGGAGTGTTCACCTTCTGTCTATCACACTATGTATGTTGAAAGTAGGCAACTTGTGTAAATTTAGCTACAAAACCTAGGGGAGCTTGGGTCTTAGTGGAGCCTTTAAAACTTCAGTGTTGATGTTAAATGAGTGAGGATACAAGTGCTATCAAGGATACCACTAGGAGACTTTGCATTGTGGAAAACTATGGACTGAAAGAATGCTGCGATCTTAGTATATTGCCTCAAAGTTCATGTGTTGAACACTTGGCTCATTAAAATGGCCATGTTGTGAGTTGGAGCCTAGTGTGAGGATTTTGTGATATGGCAGCAGGATCTTCATGAATGGAAGTTGCCATGTCAGAATAAGTCTTTCATTCCTGAGACTGGATTACCTGGTTCACTAGCAGGTTGGTATAAGGTAAAATGTCTTTCTTGTCCCCCCCGTTTCGTGTAGCTGCTCATCCTTCCCACTTTTTGCCATGAGCTGAAGCAGCATGTGAGCACACCAGAACCCAGAAAAAGCTCCAGAACTGTGCACTTGGACTTCCAGTCTCCAGAGGTGTGAGCCAAATGAAGCTGTGTTTATATAAATCAGTTATCCCCAGACACCTCAGTATAGCAGGTAAGCAAGCTGGGTCACCGGTGTGCATTATTTCTAAGTGTGTCTGTGAAAACATTCCTTGAAAGATTAGAATGTAACAACGGATTTAGTAAAGGAGGTGTTCAATCTGTAAGGGTCTGAATACAAACAATAAATGAATAAAGGAAGCACAGTTTTTTGGGTTTTTTTTCTTGAGCCAGGATGTCCTACTTCCGCAGATTTTCATATCAAGTCTGCCTGATTTCTCAATGTGTCAAATGTAAGTTTCAACATCAACTAATCTGGTCATCATGTCTATGTTTGGACAAAATGAGATCAAGTGTTTGCTTGGACTTCACTTCGCAGTGGTCAGATTATGTGGTGTCTCATTGCCCACAACTGAATGTTTCCATCTCCTATGAAATCTTTGATTAATGTTAAGTATCAATATGACTATAGTAAAGAGTACTGAATAAACTAATAAAGCATTAGTTGTGGTCTGTGATGATATTCAAAATGAAAAATAACACGAGGCTCTGCACCTCATTCACATGCCGCCTAATAAGTAGGTGTCCTGGATGTAAGAGACACAGGAGAATAAGCTAGGACTTCACTCTCCCTAGCTCTTGAATTCTGCATCTTACACTACCTGTTGAGACTTTCAGCCTTAGACGGAGAATTCTACCATTGGCTTCCAAAGTGTTGACGACTTTAGACTAAGTCTGACCCATGCTCCAGGCAATGCAGTCTCCAGTCTTCAGGAGCTGGTGGTAGAATCTCTAAACCTTCCAAAGCCAAATCTAATAAATCCCCTTTCATGTCTACATACACATGCCGTTATTTATTCTTTCCCTTTAAAGAACACTGATAAATATAAATAGTGACTCTTACATTTATATGTGTGTGTGTGTGTGTGTGTGTGTGTGTGTGTGTGTGTGTGTGT